>MU186644.1:86471-118629 GCA_016904865.1 Pissodes strobi | reverse complement strand
CTAAATACTTGTTAGCTGTATTTTTCGATTATAAGACTGGTTTTTTTTTTTGTGTTATTTTAAGATATTTTGAACTGAATAAATTAATAGCTATTAAGTTGTAGTAATAGCTTTTATAAATGTATAGAACGTCTAACATGTAATTCTGTATAATTAAATTTGATGTAATATAATTTACCAGTGTTTATCTAAACCTCGCCTCAATATTTTGCTATTATACTCCTTTTGCGCTAAACAAAATTATGATTTAGTATTTTGGATCTTTAATACGTTTTTTCTACACACATGTTAAAAGGGGAACTTTTAAGACTGTCTACTAGCCTAAAAAATGCTACTTCTAGGCACTAGTTTGTGACATTCCGTTTTGGTGAATAACTATAAGTGAATTTCTTGTACGCCCCTGGTACTATTTCGGGTTTACGCTTCAGTTCGACATTTGAATCCCAGATATAATTTGAACTCATATCTATCTGGCGCCTTCGTCATAATCGTTCCATGTTTTGTTGGTTGCGCGGTGTGAAAATCCTGCGCGCTGACTTCACATTTCGAAGCGCGAAACGACGCGACGCCTGGTTTGGCTTTGTAGGTACGAGTCCTTTTCTAGTCAAGCTTTCCGTTGGTCTACTCTCTAGTCGATTTATTTTAATCTGGTTTAAACCCAGAGATCCTAGTTGGATTTCATCGACTTACAACATAGAAATTTTCGCATCGGCCATTGTGATTCGTTCTCGTTAGTTTTAGTGCCGTAGTTGCAGGAATAATTCGCTAAGCGAGGATATTGGAATTGGCTCTGTCTAGGGTTGGCAACCATTGAGGTATTTGGCGTTTTGTGTCGCGTAGTGTGCCCTCTTGCTAAGAGGTAAGTTTTCTTTATTATTTGCAGATGTTTTGCATTCTCGAGTCTTTATTATTTGCATGGTTGTATTATTTCGCTTTTCATTCATATCGGACTCGATTTAACATGTTAATTGATCGGCGTGACGTCATCCTCATTAGAGATTAATTATGGTTGAGGCTTTTTTTTATTACTCGTATGGCCTAGTTTATTATTTAATAATTATTGAATTAACCGTCTTCATTCATATCGGACTCGATTTAATAGCTTAATTGATTGGCGTGACGTCATCCTAATTAGAGATTAATTAAGGTTGAGGGTTCTTTTTTATTATTCGGATGGCCTAGTTTATTATTTAATAATTATTGACTTAACCGTTTTCATTCATATCGGACTAGATTTATTAGCTTAATTAGTCGTCATGACGTCATAGTAATCAAAGATTGATTAAGGCTTGTGGGCTTTTATACTTGAACGGAATAATATTATTTATTCACGGGGTCTTGCGATTAGCCTAATTAATCGTTCTTATTATATTTATTTATGTAATGTAAATTCTCGATAATTTAGTAGTTTGATTTATTTGACCTTTCCGTAGCGGTTTAGCAGCGAGTGTGAAATTTAGCCATTGATTTCTATGTTGCTTTATCTTGGGCATCTATTGTCTACGGCAATAAGTTGCAATTAATGCTAAAACTGCTAATTTCATAAGAGTTTATTCCGATACCGAAGTTAGAATTGATGCAATTGGGGAATTATTGTTTTTATCTTTAATTTTAATAATTATTTTGCAATTAACTTCGAGTGATTCGTGTGGGTAGTTTATTTCAACTATTAATTAGACACTAAACCGGGAAATTCGGTTGTTAATGGTTAGGTAATGCAGTTTTGTTTATTGTTGGTTTTCGTTCCTAAGGGAGGCCATCAGATCGCGTTATTTAATGCAGATTACAGATTTTCGCATATTTTCGTTCATTGTTGTTTACCTTATTGTACTTTATTCTTGAATTATTAAAATAATGGTAGAGGCACGCTATCTATTTAATATTAATATTGGAAGGTCGCTCGGACCATTTATTTGCCAGATTCGTTGAGTACGATGTTTTATTGTATATTTTAGCGTTTTTGTTCATTATGTGGCCCGTACTTGAACTTTTCTCTTGAGTTATTAAAAGTCAGAAAGGGTTGTGCTTTCAGGCTTTCTATTTGATAATAATATTGGCAAGTCATTCAGACCATTTATTTGTCAAATTTGTTCAGTATGATTTTTCATTAATCTCTTAATTACATTCATTTATTTTTTTTATGTAATATTGCTGGCATTTACTGTATTCAATTATTATGTACGTTTATGTTGCTGTGCCAAACTCGGTCCAAATTCTTGGACTGCTTATTTTCTCTTTCCAAAAGGCTGTAAGGTTATTTTTAACGGATGATGTCAGCTTCCCTTGGGCGAACGGAGCCTTTTTAGTTTTCTGTATAACTAATAATAATATTAAGTTTAGTTTTAATATTTCTATTGCTCTAATATATTATTACGTTGGTGCGCTTTTTCTCAATTATTCTTTGTTTTTTTTTTTACTTTTGGTGCATTATTGAATTTGATTTAAAATAAAAAGGGGATACCCCTATCACGGTATAAATAAGTATAGAGTAGAATGGGGCAAAAGTACGCGCGGGGCAATAGTCTCAAATCAAAATTTCCAAGAGAAAAAGCAAAATCAGTCAACACCGCCACAATATGTTCTGAAAAATACCAAACCGCATCGGCCAGTGTTTTCTCGGGTGCCTATCAGGGTGTTCTTGCAGCCATGAGGTAATTTATACTTTTATACGGTTTGCATGTAATTTTAGCGAACTAGTTTATAAGCTATTGTATCGTTGATTATTATTGCATTTTAAAAACCAATTAGTGGAATGATCTATGGTATGTGAGTGTATGTAACACACAGTGAATTTGCACGAATCTCATTTGGTAAAAAATGGCGGTAAATTTTAAAATATTTTTAGCATGTGGGGCAAAAATCCCATTTCTTCACGGGGCAAAAATCCGCGCGGACTTTTGCCACATACATCTTGTTTTCGGATGAACTTGCATGTCCTGGTTGCTCGGAGAAATATAGCGATCCGCCAATAGAAGATTGGGTTCAATGCGAACAATTTTCAAAGTGGTGGCACGAGGAGTGCAGCGCTTATGAAAATATTGGAAAATTTATTTGCGACTGTTGTGAATAATCTATTTTCCCATGTTTTTCTACTTTTTTCATTATATTTGAATTTTTGTTTTCGTTGATTTTTTGTTTTAGTTTTTGTCTTTGTTACTATTATAATATTTAACTCATGTTTATTTGTGAGGGACTTTTGCCCCACACGTTTGAGACTTTTACCCCACTAGTGGGGCAAATATCCCATTTTGAGTCGGCTCACTATTTATTTTTTTAAAGTGTTACTCTTTTTGTTTTTTCAAGTGAAATATATCACCTTTTGTACCTAAGAGATTGTACTGTTAGGCTAAAAAATAAACATTTGGTTTCATTAATATTTCTGGCTTTTTTTTTTTTTTTTTTATGGCAGTGGCACACACACTAAAGGGAGATCCTATGGCGCTCGACGAGCGGTGTGTGTGCGAAGATGTTGATTGACACGGTTCTTGAATATTTAATTAATAATATTTTATGTACTTATATGTTACGTGCGTCCTTTTGCCCCATTCTACTCCACGATAGGTTCACTGGAGACAAATTTCCAATTTTGCCGACAGCGTTTGGCGACGGGGCGAATCCGGATCAATCTGGTTCGTGGCCACTGGTGGCCACCGAGGCTCCGCTACGAGGGACAGTGTGCAAACGCCCTGAGATTGTGTACTTTCGCGTCGCGTTGTCTTATAATAACCGAGGAATCGAGCGAATACTTTTTGAATATCTCCCCACAGACTGCTGCAGGTAGAGTATTTTTACCGTTTTGCGTTTGATGCAAAAACATCAAACGATTTTTGCTGAGTGGGTCTACTCGATATTATTTGTACTCTGATACTACCATCCTCTTGGATGCTGGCGCTGAGGGGGAATTGTGTGATATGGTTGCTGGTGATTTATGTATTGCCAAGAAGTAGTATGACGTTTAATTCTGAGAAAACAAATGTTCATTTTAAGTGGGTGGTTGGAGTTTTTATTATATTGCGTTCTAGGCAATATGTAATTGCGGTCCGGGGGATGGCTTTCTTTTGTACCCCGATCTTGAGCCTCTCAATCATACCCCTCAGGCCAGCGGCGCGGCGGCGTGGCGAGCATGGATTGTGGTATGAATCTATTCGGCTGTCGTTTATTATTTGCTGTTGAGCCTTCTAATTGATTAAGCGCATACACATAAACACCAGACCAGGGCATTCAGGAACGATGCGGACCATTAAAGTTGGTGCATCGTCTTTCAGGGTTTGTACAGGACTTAATTTCGCGAGCTTGGGCACATTTACTGCACTTAAAATCTTTAGTACACTACGACATTGAATGTCCGTGTCACTAGCTTCTGCGACACTGCATTATGGGTTTGCTGCTCCGTCTGTTTTCCTATATCACTGGAATATTCATTAATCTTAATATCTTGCGCAAAGTGATTGTCGCATCCAATACTGTATAAAGGGGTATTCTCGTTTTCTTAATCTCGTGGATTGCTATTACATTGTAGTTATACTCATTCGTTAACTGATTTTTAAGTTAGTGCGGGATATCCACGTCAAGGCCTCTCATTACCAAGGATCTGAGTCGAGACTGCCCTTGAATATTGCCCAATCCTTGTCGTTATCCATATAAATGACTGTACTTAACTAGCTGTATTTTCTGCATATCATCTTGTAAAGTTCGGTAATTTTTTATTTTCCCTTCAAGGACTATGAGAACCCGCATTAACTTTATCTCCACTTGAGCCTTCTTTTTAAGTCTTGCGCTTGTGCGGCTAGAATTCTTCTTAGTGCTTTCACTGATCATAGAAGAAGATATAACACTATAACACTCTCCGTCCTCCATGCCGGATAGAGGGTCAAATCTGTTTTTTTTTTAAATGGGATAATTATAAAGTTTTTTTAAAACGCTTTGTCCGATTTTTGGGTTTTCATGAGTTTCTTTTGGCATCAATCTTAGCCTTAGCCGGCTGCTTGTGATTTATGCCACCCAGTAATCTGAGTAATCCGTTTACATACTTAAGATGATCTGCGGTGAGGTCTGAGGTCTCTAATGTCTAGTTTATCAAGTTTCCAATAGATAAAGACGCTTTTCGCACAATCACAATTCTTTTTGAGCTTATGTAGTTTTCTTCCAATGTATGCCACCTTGATGGCACACGGCCTCAGATAACGAAGCCAGCGACACCGTGTCATCGGTATCACACATCGAAGCTTTTCATCTCCCGAAATCCCGAAAAAAAAACCAGAAAATCAATGAAGTTTTCAAGTTTTACTAACCTTGGTTCAGAAAAGCAAATTCTTCGTATACCATGCAGGTAAATCCCGATAAATACATTTAAAAACACACAGTGCTCGTTATAAGCGGGGAACATCAGATCCGGTCTGACCAGGTGGAATGATTTATACGGCTAAATACCCATTCTATCATAATGTCTGTATACCTGATAATATAGACACAAATTGGTTAAAGGTGGCATCACTACCGAGAATTACTTCATTGGCTGTAATCGTTTTTAAAACTCTCATCAATCTACGAGGATGTAAGACATCTCCAAAATTTCACCTCTCCCAGAATTTGTACATATCAACATATCAAAAGAGTGTCAAAATAACTATATTTCTTATTTTATGGAAAGTTTCAATGAGATCTTACGCTGTATTTAGTTATTTAAAGAGACACACCGTATACTGCCAGATGAAACAATTAATTATTAAAATACAAAAATAATTGAGACTAAGCAGAATTAAGGATCACGATAACAGAATGGAACAAAACCATTGAAAAAATATCAGAATGGACACAATAATTGAGAAAATCCAGTGGGACAAGGAGACATTAGAGAAAAGAAAATCTCTTAAACAGTTACAAAGAATAATGACCGCTAAAGGACGAATTCAATTGTGAACTTTGCAACACGTTTTTTTTTAAAGATTGAACCCCAAAAATTTTTTTCCAATTAATTAAAAAAATTGAACCTAGCCCCGGAGAGTCGCGTTACAAAGCCCGGCCCCTGTCGTGGGGTCGTTTGAGCGCCACCCGTTCTAGCCAGCTAAACGGAAAAAGCTCGGCAGGTGTTGTACCGAGTGGCTAGATTCGCTCATAAAATTAACCGGTTCTCAATTTCGAACTATCAAAAAAAAAAAATGAGAATAATTATGGCACTATAATCAACCAACTTAATAATCTAACAAGAAAACACAATCTAAAAATTTAATGGACACTATATTAAATTTGCTACTAAATTCTTTTTTTTTTGCAAACACAGCAACAATCTATCTGGAGAAAATGGTTATACTAAAAATGTGGTTGAGTAGACAAAAGAATGTTAAATGACTTAAAGTAATTAATAAAATAAACTGAGTACAATATGAAGATTGTACGTACAGAGACCAATTCGGTTGGAAAACCTCAGTTCTATATGCCTTATCACTAAATGCACTAAACTCTACTTATCAAAGTGATCACTTGGCGCAGACTAAGCTTCTTACAACTAGGTATGCGTGCGCTAATAGCTGCACTGATGGTGATAATAGGCCGCAATGAGCGGACGCAATGATTAGATCAAAAAAAAACTTGAGAAGTTAATAAAAGCAACAGATCAGATTAAAACTATGGTTAGCTTGATTCATATGATAAAAAGATAAAATTCAGGGCAGTTATATCTGCCGACTAATTAATGAAATGAAAAATTAATGAAAAGAATGAAGTTATCCAGCCGCTTGACTTTTAAAATGAGAAAACAACTCAAAGCAATAAGATTAACTGGTCCGATAAACCAGTGAATAAATGTAAATTAAATTAATTAAAATCAATGAGCTACCTCAATTCAATGTTCGATTTATATCAATAAAAGCAAACGGAGAGTAAACAAAAGACACAAAACTTATACCCAAATCCCGTCGTCGAACTCTGTCGATGGCCTCTAGTGCGGGAACCACCAGTTAAGGCCTTTCGTCAGCCTTCCAGGGAAAAAAAAGGTTGTGGACCTGCTTCCGGCCTTTCACAGAAGAAGTTGCAGCAGAAGAAATTGGTTCAGCAGGAGAAATTCTGACCCAGCAGAAGAAGTTCTGGCCCAGCAAAAGAAGTTCTAGCCCAGCAGAAGGAATTGGTTCACCAGGTAAACTACTGGCCCAGCAGAAGGACCCTGAAATAATCCAGTACGCATTAAATGAATCCCCCTTACTTTAATAAAAAAATCATAGACCCCCTTACTTTAATAAAAAATCATAGACCCCCTCCCTCTTTGCATAAATACATCTTCTTTATAAACCAAATTTTCCCAGACAAAAAACCCCATGGACTTACAGTGCAATAAAGCAAATAAAAGAGATATTAAGGTTCCGGCAACTTGAATATAAAAAGATAGATATGAATCACCCCTAAAAGAATATATAACTTCCCCATATGATCATAATTAAAGTTGCATTAAAATAAAAATTCGGATCAGGTAAAATGGAGTAGATAAGATAACACATGGGAAAAGCAAATGGCGTTATGTGCACAAAAAAAAAATAAAAGGTAGATAAGCAGTCAATTTCATTAATTTAGGCAAAAATGGTAGCGATATTTACCTCAGATTCGGACTTGAGGGTATATTAGAGGAGATTCGACGGTCTCGGTCTTATGGGACGAACGTGGAAGCCGCTATAAATAATGGAAATAAAAATTTTTAGCAAAATGGCGGTCAAGTGCTTCATAGGCCACAGAAAAAGGAATCCAGAGAAAATGCTTACCTAGTACAGCTTGTAGAGCCCGAATAATCAGTCGTGTCAAAACACAAACAGAAACGCACGGTAAATCCCCTCAAAAGGGTTGTATTATTTCACAATACGCAAAACGTGCAGTTTCTCGCTATACTGGCAAACGTTCCCCAGGCGAACAAAACTAGAAAAGACCTCCTTCCGTCGTCCGTCAATTTGCCTTAAATTAAATACTGCGAAACAAGTAGTAATGGGCTGAAAACTTCACGAGTGGTTCGATACAAGGAATAATTCTAAGAAAATAAACGCCTTAATTCTCGCTTATTATCATGATAAATGACGGCGGAAGCCACGAATAGTGAGCTAAAATTACATTCTTCCAGAAAGGCTAGGAAATGCTCTAACAGAAATAATAAACCTTCAAAAATCTAAATCGAGAATGAAAAACGCGCGATACCTAGCCCATTCCTATTATTTGGCATAAACCTCACAAAAAACTGGTCAGCTGTACCGAACGAGAAATATATTTAAAGCAGAGGTCCAAAAACGATCTCCGGAACATCAACCTAGGGTTCTCAAAAGGTAATAGAATATTCAAACTGAAATCAAATTATGGTTCAATAAGTCAAATGCAACGTATTTGCAGGCTAACTGAATTCTTTAAAAATATAAATCGATTCGCTGGCGGTTTACGATAATGTAATGCAAATCAAGCCAAGTTAACTTAATAATAAGGTACATACATCGCTTATCAACTAAAATAGATAATCACAATGGAATCTAAAAGCTAATACGAATATATAGCTAATCTATGCTTAAAATATAGGTAATTTTACATTGAGAAAAGAGGCAATTTCAAGCGAATTATTAAATCCAGAATTAATAAACCGATGAGTGCAAAATACAGCATAGGCTTTTCCCTAAATGCGGCATATAAATGAAATTTTAAAATTGGCAAAATCGAACTGTTACAACTTACAGACATCGAAGAATTAAGGAAATAACGAAAGCATTCTATGAGATAAGTACCCTCTATAAGTCACAAGAATGCAGGGTTTCTCAAAGACGTCAATCCCACCACTGACCAAAGACGATAGCGGATTGGCCAAAGAAAAAGCGAACATTCTTGCCGAAATGTTTGCATCAAATTTTACCTTAGATCCTCAAGGAAAGGGAAGTGTTTCCAACTATCCCGAGAGTGAATTCCTCAATGCCAGGTCTGGCATTTCGCCAACGCGAAGTGAAACGAATACTCAAAAGCCTAGACTAACAACGTCACAGGACCGGATGGCGTTCCCGCAATAGCGCTCAAGAAATGTGCTGCTGAACTGACAGCTCCACTATGCAGGCTTTTCTCGCTATCATACAGAACTGCATGCTTCCCTTCTAGCTGGCAATGCGCTCAGGTGCAACCAATCTCGAAGAAAGGTAATAAAACGATTTCAAATAACTACCGTCCAATTGCCTTAGTTCCCATCATGTACAAAGTTATGGAGAAACTGATCAAGGAACAGCTCTTAAAATACCTCGAATCGGTCGGCATCATAAGCGATCGCCAGTATGGCTTCCGTAAGCACAGATCAACGGGAGATCTCCTGACTTATGTGATCTACCTGTGGACCAAAGCCATCGAGAGTTACGGCGAATCTCGTGCAGTGGCTCTAGACATATCCAAAGCATTTGGTAGGGCGCTGGCATGACGGATTGTTAAGCAAATTGACAGTATACGGACTACCACCAGTACTGCTTCTATGGCTTTTCAATTTCTTAAGGGATCGAAGCATCCGAGTTGGTATTGGTTGGTATCTCTCGGAGGAATTGAAAATCAATGCCGGATATCCTCAAGGGTGTATATTATCTCCCGCACTGTTCTTGCTCTATATCAGCCATCTCTTAGACAGGACAAACAATTCTATTTACAGCTTTGCAGACGACAGCACTCTTATATCCTCATTCATGTCGCGGACTCCAATGATCACTGCTCGTTCCCAACGCGAGCGAGAAAATCAGATTGCTGCCACCAATGGAATGGGGCGAGGAAAGCAATGTCCAGTTTAACGCAGGAAAGACTCAAGCAGCTGTCTTCTCAAAAAAGCAAACACCGCAGGACCTGACATGAATGACAGGACAAACACTGACTGGCCTCATCCATAAGCTTACTGGGCATCAACGTAGAAAACAACACGTCTTGGCGTAATCACTTTACCAAAATCGTCAAAGCAGCAGCACAAAAGCTGGGAGCACGCTATAGAGCAAACAAGTTGTATACACCTCATCAGCTCTTACTGCTCTATAAGGCCCAGATAAGACCATCTCTGGAATAGTGTTCCCCTGCGTGGAGCTCGACACCCAAACACTTGCTCAAGATATTAGACTCCATAAGAGGAGAGCAATTGCGAACACCTAGGACGTCGCTGTTGCGGGACTCCTTTGTCCGGAGGACTGCCTCACTCTGTAACGGACTTCCGAGTATCGTATTTCCCGAAAACTACAACCTACAGCGCTTCAAGTCCAACTTCCACTGTCTTCTCCGCACACGCACCGCTCGTTGAGTGGTATAGGATTTTCCTATTGTGTGTGTGCCGAACATAAAAAGAGCTCAAGGAAAATACCGGACTTATTTCCAGGATTACCCACGGGAAAATGGAGAAGGCGCTATAATAGAAGAAATATTACAATTATGGGAAGAAATCAATGACTTCAAGATTACAAAACATCCCTATGATCCTATTATTGAAGAAAGGAGAAAAAATACAACCAACCAACTATATTCGTGTATTAGTGGTGTACATAAAGGCAAATGACCAAAACATTATAATTTGAACTTTGAACGGCCTTTGCAGATTATGAAAAAAACCTTTTGACTCCATGGGCAGTACGCTTCCTTTACAAACAATATTCTCAAGGATGTGTATGAAGTCGCACATTTTGTATAAGTAGGTAGGTGTTTGTTTTATGCTATATAAATAATATTATCTCAAAAAAAGCTTATCTCTAAATTGTCGAGATGTTTTTGGCAATTAAGGAAACTTAATTTATAAATAAGCATGGGTTTATTACAATTATTATCAGTCATTTCTGTTATTAACCAGTTGCAATATTTTGATTGAAAATGACAAAGTCCAAGATATTCATTTTAGTAAAGCATTTTGATGGATTTCCTATATCATCAGATTTACAATTAGTGGAAGAGGAATTGCCACCTATTAAGGATGGAGGTAAGTTATAAAAAGCCATTGTTTATATAAAATGTACAAAAACTGAATGTTTTTAATATGCAAATTTAATATAGGCAACTTTAAGTAAATATAATTAATATATACAATAATGTTTATTAAAGCAAGTCTTATATGAGGGTTGGGTTATTCATGTGACATTTTAGTTTACGTATCGGTTGGCCATAATCTTTATTTCTCAGTCATCTTTCTTCATTGCGGCTTTAAGTAAGATGCAAGACAAATGTGTGCTCGTTATAATAGACGTCCTCGTATCAATCGGATGGAAAAGCCGGTGAAATGTAGGAATGGTTTACTAATTAGGATATTGAAACAGATACGAAAGAAACCATAATATGGTTAGTTCAATCCTATTAATTCGCCTGGGGACTTTGGAAGAACTTATTCAACAAAGCCATAAGTTCCCGACCTCCATCCAAGGATGACGTTGCGATGTGGATACATGTCAGCAAGCACTGGGTTTGTATATTGAAGGACTAAATAAGATACTTGTGGGGTGGGGAGGGGAGCAGAAATTGAACATGAAGGTGGAGAATCTGATTCAGAATTAGTAAAATTAAATAATGTAGGTGGCATAAGACTGACACTGGAGTGGATAATTAAGGATAGGCTAAAACTAAGGGTGGAAGATAAATAAATTTAAGCAGCAAATTCTTCCAAATTAATGATTAGAAAAAATAATGATTGATGATAACCTAGATTCAACATCTACCTCTCATACCAAGGTTGTGGGCCTATTAAACACAGCTTCTCCCATTTGGAAAATTAAACCCAGTCAAGAAAGCCTGGTTTACTAAGAGTCTAACTTATTCTTCAAAGAATCTCCGCTCACTCCATATGATCAGAAAATTTACATCATCTCTAAATTTCATTGAATATTTTGTAGAGCTCGATATTTGGTCGCTTAATTGTTCCATCCAATCACCTGAGCAACTACCAAAATTCACAAAAATACTGAGATATTGATAACGACATACATAAAAAAAAATATTCATCTTCATCCTTCTGGTTCTACTCCTGTTACCTCCCTAGATGCACTCAACAGTTTTTATTGCAGTATATCCAATAACCTTTAATCTGCAGCCTTCGGTAGATCCAAATTGACTACTTGTCAAATATAAGTATTCTAAAGGCATTTTTATTCTTCCCAACTGATCCAGGGGAAATAAATAACAGTTTGCACTCGATAAAAATAAAAACAGTTCAGAAGATGGCTTTTCGCAATTTTTTTCTTCATTTGCCTGATTTTATATTGTTGGTTCTGGTCAGGGCAGTTAACGGGTCTTAGGAGACTGCAATCTGCACGGTACAGCAAAAGTTATTTCGATCCATAAAGAAGGAAGTCTGGACGCTGGATGTTCCTTCTAACTTCAGACCAATCTCACTCTTATCCACCTTGTCCAAGATTATAGAGAAACTTGTAAAGACAGGCATGATTTTCTTGAGAAGCTAATAATGTTATCCTCAACAAGTGTCAGTTGGGACATGAGCACAAATCATGATAATTAATATCATATATCAACGATGGTGGGGTTTCGGCGGCAGTTTTTTTTTGGTCGAAGGCTTTTGGCTATGTTACTCAAAGTAGCGTGCCGTATAGGGGGCCAGGGGGGGGGCGAATGCCTCCCCCCCCCCGCTCTCTATCTAACTCGCCTCAGCCTCCTAATGCAAACTGCAAATGACTCATCATTCGGCGCCCTCGAAATAGCTCGCCCCTCCCGCCCTTATACCCACGGCACGCTACTGGTTACTCATGAAATTCTGCTGCGGAAGCTTCACACCTATGGTTTTAGGGGAATCCTGGTTTGCATAGTTCCTGCTTGGTCGACGACCATCTGTCTAAGGTCTAATTATTGCTCTAATTACCAACCCATTAATGGGGATGTGCCACAGTGTTCGGTTTGGGGTCCAGTCCTATTTTTACTCTACATAAATGATCTTGCTAATTTCCCGATTCGCGGTAAGTTCGCCACATTCGCTGACGATACCACAATAATGTTGCAGGTTCTCGACCTGGTCTCTCTCCGTAAGATCATTTTAGGATCAGGATCTTCAGACAGTAAAAACTTGATGCGACTCTAATCTATCAACAAAACTGGTAAGTTTTAAATGTAGTCTTGCGGATATATTTATAGATAATGTTCCACTTAAGATTAAAGCTGACATCAAATTTCATTTAATTTTCATAGAAGGAGAACTGAAGTTCCATATACATATGAATTTTCTTGCGAATAAGCTTTCATCTGGTTGTTCTGCTGTTGGGATTCATGTTTAAGAGCTTGGCCTAAAAATTGATAAGTTGCAGTAAGGCCAATTGCAGAGGGAGGTCAGATGGGCTACGTATAGATTGACACAGGCGGTGAACAACAATCCGCAGGCGATTATCATGGTGCCCAACAGGCTGAAAAACGTCAATGAGCAGGAGAGGAGGAGGAGTCTACCATCAGATGTTACGCCTACCAAAACTAACTATTACAATGCTATGACGTCCTCCTACCAGAGAGGAACAGGGCAAAAAACTCGGAACATCTGAGAACAACAGATAATGGGACGGCACCAAGACCAATGATGGTACAGAAGCCGCTGCATGTAATAAAAATGGGAATGTTGAGCTTAAATGTTCCCTATGCAAACATGGAATCATTTTCAGGCTGAAGTTCACGGCATTAATATGGCTGCACTGCTGCACAGTGGCTCATCGATAAAAACTGGAAAGGCAAGTCAGTCAAAATATTCTTACAGTCAAGCGGCTTTAAAAGCTCTTGAATCTAGCCATTGTTGATCCAAGGCAGTATGGAACTGCCAGAAACTACTCACCAAACTAGGTAGAAAAAATAAACATACACTGATCTGGATACCTGGACATACAAGATATGAAGGCAACGAAAGAGCTGATGCTTTTGCGAAGCAGAGACGGCCGCAACGGCCTTCATAGGACCAGAACCAGTACTGGGAATAGCTTACAACGCAGCTAAAGAAGCCTGGAGGGGACACAACAGCAATTTGTAGACAAATGGCGAGAAGTACCGGGTCTAACTCATTCAAAGATAGCAGTGAATCTGCCATCAGGAGTGAGAACTAGAACACTTCTTCAAGTTGGCCGACAATAGAAAAACCAAACAAATAGTCTTTGGAAAGTCTCAAATTATACTTGTAAATTTGAAAGCAATCCACCCCAGAATGCTAATCGACTTACATAGTCTTCAAGTACCAGTCGAGGTTCATGATGAGAAATTCCCGGTATCCAAGCAGGGATCACAGGATCTTACGGTTGCCCAAACTTACTTCTACTTTAACAAGAAAGTCAGTTTTTATGAGAGTGATAATATCTTCAACCATATGTCCCTTGATATTAAAAACTCAGCATCTTCGAAAATATTTAAACGACAGATGAAGAGGCTGATTATGCCCAAGATATATTATTCTACTGTAGAATTCTTTGAAAAGTATGCTTCATTATTTCCTTTGGGCTTGCACTTATCTAGGAACTGCTTTTGTGCATCTGTTCTGTGTGTTTGTTCCTGTGAGTACTGTGTAATATTTTGTCTACGTTATTGCCTATGTTCTATACATGTAGTTACTATTTTTTTTGTTTTCTCGCTTATCTTATTTCATCTATTTTCTTTTACTAGCTTTATTAGAAACATTTAATGTTGCACATCAGTAAGTTTGCTTGTCTAGTGAAAGTATAAAAATTACCTAAGAACTATTTAAGTTTAATGGCTATAACGCTATTGTTAATTGCCATAGCCATATTTTCAAAACACATTTGTATTAAGATGCCAAGTATTGGGTATGAGGTCCCCGTGGAGGGTTAAGTAGGTAGTCTTAGGAGGGTACCTATATCAAAATGATTCATATTTGGTCATACATATTTATTATACTGCCAGTCTTGTTCTCTTATGCAGGGTAAAATTTGTCACAATCATGGCAGATGCTACAGGTAAAAAAAAAACCTCTTTATAGGTAGAATATAACTATTGGAGGCCGTTGAATATAACATATAAAATATTGACAAATTGACTGCTGTCGAACGTTTTTTTATTCCGCATATATTTCTCGATTTCCTTTCGTATTTATTTTGTAAAAATCATTTACAGAGTTTTTGGCCGAAGCAGTGTACCTCAGTGTAGATCCTTATATGCGAAAATATGCTGATAAAATACCCTTACAATCAACAATGGTAGGAACGCAAGTAGCACGGTAAGTTCAAAAAATAAATTAGTTTATATGAATGCCAAATAGTACTGCGTCAAGGTACCAATTTATTACAGAAAAATTAAGAAAATATTAGTGGCGTGGAAGTTATAGAGAATTCGATATCTATGTTTGCGGCAACAGATTATGTCCAAGCGCACCGTGAGCTCACTTAGGACTCATACAGCATTTTGGTCCCGAAAAGACGTATATCAGGCCCATTTGATCTCATTTGGCAGTGAACGTGC
Organism: Pissodes strobi; assembly: GCA_016904865.1. NCBI lineage: Eukaryota > Metazoa > Arthropoda > Insecta > Coleoptera > Curculionidae > Pissodes > Pissodes strobi. Next base: position 103,233 of record MU186644.1, on the reverse strand, counting down.
TAACTACTATACATTTTATTTCAGACAGTTTTTTGAACTACTCATAATAGAGCAGATATCGCACTTTGACACCTCATTGCCCATCCTGTATAAACTGAGAAATATTTTAAAATATGATATTTAATATGAATGTTAAACTTTGTTTACCACATTTTAAAACCGATTTAGCTTCACTGGAATATAAATGTTACTTCCTAGGATAGTAGAAAGCAAAAATAGCAATTTTTCTGTTGGTAAACATGTTGCGGCGCAATTCGGCTGGAGAACACACACCGTTTCGACTGGAGAACCATCACCAACTGGAGTACCTGTTCTATTAATACCTGACTTGGTAGATCTCCCACTATCTTTATCTATTGGAATACTAGGAATGCCCGGGTAAGCTTCTTAATGAAATAATATAAGTGTATATTTGAAATATTTTGAATTCGAAAATTATACCTCAGAGCGGGTGCAAGGACCGTTTATTTATAGACAGAGTAAACACGTGTACTTCATTGAGCTGCGTTTCATCTAAAAACGAGTTTCTTTTCACACCTGATTTTTCGGATGTCTCTCAAATTCTGTCTTGTCCAATACACTATTTCTACTCTATCTATTGGCACTGATTTTCGCTGTAAAATTAATTTTCTCTCGTCTTCTTTCACTGCACTTAAAACTTTGCCTATGGTTGGGATCACCTTTTTAAAATAAAATAAGTGAACTTTCCTTCCTACACTTTGCACATCTTCATCAAAATATAGTGGTTTCCTCCCTGCAGTTTTTTTAGGAGCGACTATATACTACTTATTGTGCCCTTTGTGTCTCTAAGAAGTCTATAAATTGTACTTTCAATAACTTCCCTGTCAAATCGGCACAAATTCCTGACAGTGCTGGAAGGCATTTGATGTATAAGCATACCTTGACAACTAGGTGGAATAAAATTTGACCCCATTTTTCAGAAACACAGTGTAGCAAGTCAAACATAAGACTAAATATAGTGCTTAAACCTATACACAGATTACTTTATCTCTGAAAAAATATTGTACGCCACTGTCGAATGACCCTTTTATGTTCGAATTTTACGAAAGGTAGGTAATTTTTGGTAACGCCCATAATTTGCTGCGTTTTTACGGTCTTCCTACTTGCTCTATGCGGTATAATTGAGGTTGTGTGCTGTCAAACATGCCTAAATAGACTATAGCTCTGAAAATTAGACATTGTGCAAACTCAAGCGCACTGGCTCGTCAAATTATTTTGAATTGTATTTTAATAAAAGCATTAATATCGGCTCAAGTTTCAATCTGTAGGAATTTTTAGATCAGATAGAGCTGATGGAATATCTCCGGTTGCTTGGAAGGATGGAATTGTAGAAATAAGTTTAAATTAGACAGAAATGCGATTGATACGTGCTACATTGATAAGCATTCTAAATAATTTGATTAAATCAATGTGGATACGCATAAATGATCTTGCTAATGTTTTAACATAAGGCAATTAAAAAGTACTCTATAAATGCAGCGTTTTACGTAATAATTACAGTGAGAAAACTTGATACATTCCAAAAAAAATGTGCATGTAAAAGTAAGACATTTTCAGTTTCTTTTCTACTGCTTGAGTGTATGGACTCCAGTATGAAATCTCTAAATTGCAATTCTATATTTCTTATCTTTCAGCAACTCTGCATATTTCGGATTCTTGGAAATATTAGAGCCCAAAGCAGGGGAGATTCTTGTAGTCAGCGGAGCAGCTGGTGCTGTGGGAAATCATGTCGGTCAAATAGCGAAAATTAAAGGTAAAATATAAATAACATAATTTCTATCAGTGTGTTTATGATTTGATATGTCTTTATGTAAATTTCACCGCGGCTCATCAGTCATTTTATGTAACGGATTTTTTCACCGTTCTTGTGTATGTGATCAGTTTATTATAACTTTCGGTATTTTTAGATTTATTTATATTTTTAATAATAATAATTTCATTGTGTTGTTATAACTATCTTTCATCGGATTATGTTAATGTTTAAGGTTTGACTGTAATAGGCATAGCCGGTTCAGATGAAAAAGGAAAATGGCTGACCGATGAGCTGGGTTTCGATTATTTTATAAATTATAAAACTCAGGACATTGCACATCAGTTGAAGAGAATTGCCCCAGAAGGCGTGCATCTATATTTTGATAATGTAAGTAGTTAAACTATCCACTGCGCATTACATTTTTATACAGACTAAGAAGAGTGTTAGTATGGGATAATATCTAAAAACCAAGTTTTAAGAATCTCATATGTATTAAGAACTTATAATATACACTTTCTACGCACCTTGTCGTGTTGGCGGTAGATCGTTGAAATTTAAAATATTAATCAGCCCCGTCTCCAGGCTTTAGGCCGCCCGAGGCGAACAGGATTTGGCCGCCCCTTACAACAGACCAATTAAGGAGCCAATAATGACCTATCCGGCGAATAGGCGCCCGCGCGGTTTTTTACCGATAGGTGCCGATACAAGAAGATGACCTGCAGGGTCTATATTTTCATGGTAGATGTACCACGTGGGAGCTACCTGAAATTAAATCGGGGATGCCGGGGCTGGATTTTAAGAGGGGGTTTTGGGGGGCTATATGAAAGTCGCGTGGTTTTTCGTGATTTCAGGCTAAACGGGAGCTCGGAGCAAAATATTGCCGCCACCAAATTCCGTAACGCGGAGTCGGAGTTGGCTGCTTAGTGGGTACCCCACACAATTTTTCTCCAGAAGTGGGGAAATCCCGAAACACGTCTTTTAACGGGTAGGTTCCGGTAGAAAAAAGAAGAATATAGGCAAAAGGAAAAAACCGTATTTTTATCGACCTAACCTTTATTTTGTCCCATAGAAACGGGAACCTACCTGGAACCTATCGGTTTTTTTCCGAACGACTTGAAATTCGGCATGTAGGTAGAGGACCCCAAGGCCGACAAAAAAGGTTCTTTACGAAAAAAAAAACAATATTCTTAGTTTTCGAGAAATCGGTCATTTAAATTCGAGGGCCTTTAGCCCGTATGGGAGTCGTCGAACTTAAAAAATAATTGTTTTTTTTTTTTTGAAGAAAGGGGATTTTTTAAAAAAAATTGCAAATTTTTTTACCATCCTGTATATGCTTTTGAATATTTTATTTTTATATTAATAACATGTAAACGAACCCCTTTAATCGCTTCCGTAATAAAAACGGATATTTTATTTTCAAAAAAATTTTCTGAAAAATTCACGGGTATCTTAAAAAAATCGAGATTTTCATTAAATCGTCTATAATTCGAAAACGGTAAGAGTTAGAGGTAAACTTTAAATGAGAAAAAGATGGGCCTCGTTGAGTACTATATAATGTGCCGTATCTAGTTTGGTTGAGTTCGAAAGGTCGTATGAGTTTTCTGTACTTGCCGAAATATTACAAAAAAAGTTGTATGTTTTAAAAATGTATTGTTTTACCACCCTGTGTATGATATCTGGAAATTTTATTTGTACTTTGGTGATATGTAATCCTTCTAATCATTTCGGTAGTAAAAACGGGGAAATAAATAGAAAAATATTTTTCTAAAAAAATTAATTTTTAAGTGGGTATTTTAGAGAAGAGTATTTGGGGGCGCGGAGTTCAAATTTTTGGTCTAAAAAAATCGCACAAGTCTGCTATACCGAAATATTTCGAAAATAGGGTTTTTTGGGAAAATATGTTTTTAACATCCTGTATGTGAATTAAAATGTGAAAATATTTGTACGTGGGTGAGATGTTCGTAGGTCCCACTAACCGTTTCTCTAATGAAAGCGAAAAAAAAATTATAAAATAATTTTCGAAAAAAATAAATTTTGATCTGGGTACTCTAGAGAGGGGTTTTTAGGGGCGCGGAATACGAATTTTTGATCTAAACAATCTTACGAGTTTGTTGTACCGAAATATTTTGAGAATAGGGGATTTTTGGAAAAATTTGTGGTTTTAACACCCTGCTTGTGATTAAAAAAAAATTATTTGTACGTGGGTGACATGTACGTGGATCCCTCTAACCGTTTCTGTAATGAAGGCGAAAAGAAAGTTTCAAAAATAATCTCGAAAAAAATAAATTTTGTTTTGGGTACCCTAGAGAAGGGTATTTGGGGGCGTGGAGTTCGTATTTTTCATCTAAAAAATCGCACGAGTATGTTGTACCGAAATATTTTGAAAATAGGGAATTTTTGGGAATATTTGTGGTTTTAACACCCTGTATGTGATTTAAAAAAATATATTTGTACCTGTGTGACTTGTACGTGGATCCCTCTAACCGTTTGCGAACAAAAATTTTCGAAAACTAATTTTCGAAAAAATAGAATTTTGATGTGGGTACTCTGGGGGGGGGGGTATTTGTGGGCGCGAAGTTCGAATTTATGGTCTAGAATCGCGCGAGTACGTATATGTAACATGCGCTGGCTCCTCGCATGTGTTACATGCTGTTCAATAATCAATCAATCAATCGGGTTGCGTTTCGGCCATTCCTGAATTGCTTTAGGGCGATGTTGCCCGTCCCTAAAGATGTGCTAAGCGATTTTTCATTAGCAGTTGCGACTGTTAATGCGATTTTTCATTCATTGCGAATTTAAACTGCTAATGCTAATTGCGAATAGACCGTTATGTTATATAGTGGGGTTTAATTTTTTAAGGAGTTGGTTATTATTGCCTATAACGTGCGATGAGCTGATTATAGTACAAATGAAGAGTTTTACATATTCATTGCGAGAGAGTTTATCGTGTTACATTAAAACTTTATATATATAAAAAATAAAAACGGCCGCCCCTAAAAATCGGCCTCGCCGCCTCACCCCTGGAGACGGGCCTGAATTAAATTCAATAACATATTATATCCCTATATTGAGGTAAAAAGACTCTCCAGATGAGAACCTTCACGACGACCAGTCTAACGTCCAAAAAACTTCTTCTGAAGAAATAACAAGAATTTGTTTTAAAAGTTCTGAGTACAATGGCCAGTTAAAATCTCAGTCAAAAAAGAGTGATCCTATAGTGTGATCTCTGTTAATCCCAGCCCATACATTATTAATCTTTTAAGGATGCTGAATTGGTGCTTCCTTGAATTCCGTTAAGTTGCCAGCAAATTTGCAGTAAAACAGGAATAGTTTAGACATGTTTATTGCATTACTTATTTTTTTCTTATTGTTTTCTTTCCTAAGTTGTGTTTTGACCTCAAATAGTTAGCGAAAAGCGCGTCGAGTGCCGAAATTCTGTTTCGACATTGTGGATAAAACTATTGTAGTGCATTGCCACTTCATGTTCGTTTTTAATCCTACTTTATATTCCTTAAACAGATTGACCACTGATGTCGTTTACTATTCGAGCTATGTCGTCAGCATATGCTTCGACCGTTACATCAAGGCCTTTGGCTGACCGGTTTATTTTATTGAATAAATGTTAAATTAGTAGACAGCAAGTAACCTAGTCGAATCCCCATTTCGGTTCCGTATTTTTTTTTATCATTAATGATTATTGTTTCTTTTAAGTTCCCTTTATTTTCTTGGATTTGTTTTTAAGTTTATTGAGTTCGACATATTGTTCAATTCAATTTGCTACCCTACTTTTTTCTATTAATTTCTTAGCGTTCTCAGATAGCATTGCTCTTCTTTAATTTGTGTGTTTACTCTATCCCTACTGTCCTTATTAACTTCAGTTGTTCACTCGTTTCGTTTATGTCACTCTCATTTAGACTTCATTGAACTGTTCACGTGATAGTTCTTTCAATTCTGCAAATTCGTCCCTTACATCACATAATAATATAAAACTCTATTGTAGTGCATTTTACCGAAAGTTCCAAATCCCAACTTAGCATGCATGTTCGTTTTTAATCCTACTTTATATTCCTTAAACGGATGGGCCACCGATGTCCTCAGCATATCCTTCGACTGTTACATTAAGGCTTTTAGCTGACCAGTTTATTTTATTGAATAAATGTTAAATTAGTAGACACCAAGTAACCTAGTCGAATCCCCATTTCGGTTTCGTATTTTTTTGTATCATTAATGATGAATGTTTCTTTTAGTTCCCTTTAGTTCCTTGGATTTGTTTTTAAGTTTATTGAATTAGACATATTGTTCAATTCAATTTGCTACCCTACTTTTTTCTATTAATTTCTTAGCGTTCTCAGATAGCATTGCTCTTCTTTAATTTGTGTGTTTACTCTATACCTACTGTCCTTATTAACGCCAATTGTTCACTCGTTTCGTTTATGTCACTCTCATTTAGACTTCATTGAACTGTTCACGTGATAGTTCTTTCAATCCGGCCCTTACATCACAATAATAATTGTATAACCCTCTCGGGGCCTGGTTCTTGTATTGTAGAATTTACTTTATTATATTTTCTTACCAATAAAGCTGTTGTGTTAATAGGAAATTAAACTAAAATTTCCTTGAATGAAGGAATGTTAAAAGTCGGGGCCCATTGTGCGCCCATTCATATACCATTTCAGCCAGGTAGTCCGGCCTCTCTAGCGAAGACACACATCTTCCTCTGCTGGATCTTTCTTGTGTCTTCCGGGTTTAGCACGCAGCTCCTGAAGTACATCTATCTTACTCTAGTCAACGCAGGACAGTGGGGAAGATCAGGAATTTATCATCCTCGAACCACCATCGGATCGTCTAAGATTCAAGCGGCAGAGTCCTGTGAGGAGCCCTGTCACAAGCTTCATGTTCACTCTCTTAGCACCAGGAAGGTCCTCATCCTACAGGCTATTGTGTCTCCCAAGCGTAACCGCCCAGCCTGTCTCATTCCGGGAGTAATCCGCCCTAGATACCTGGTTCGCTCATTTATTGCGTTCTTTAGGATGGCGGCGACCGTACTATAAGATACACCTAATAAAGGCCCAGGTCCTATTGGACGTATTGCGAAACCCTGTCGTGCCACACGATCGGCCTCCTCGTTTCCCAGGACACTGGACTCATACAAGACTGACCCTATTATGCCCGACCAAAGTCCCCAAGATACGACAATAAACTCAGATACCTGCGCAGAATAAGCTCTATTAGACTCAAGTGCCGATGGAGAAGCTTTGCTATCCGAGCAAATGTAGGTAACCTTCCCTCTTAAGGTTCTTAGCAAGTTCTCATACCCACATTTGATGATCGCATACATTTCGACCTGGAACACGGTCTCAAGGGCGTCCCTATGGTTTCTCCATGCATACCCGCTTCAGTGCCACTATCTGTTTTGGAGCCGTCTGTGTACCAGACGATCCCAACTGGATGTGGGTTGCGATCCCTATCGGGTTTGTGAAATCTGATGAGTCTACTTGAACTGATGGTGTGCAGTATGTTACGCGTCCTTATTAGGAGTTCCGAGCATTCATTAGCCCCCCTCTTCCAGATTTTGACGTGTCCCCTCAAGCTATTATTGTCCCCTAGGTGACCGAGACCTCAAAGCATCAAGTTCCAGGAACAGGTGAAGGGGCGGGTAACCAGTCTCTCCCTCAAGAGGCTGGCCTTGGTGGGTGCCGTACTCATAGCACCTGTAGCATACCGGTCCAACTTTCTTGTTCATATTGCAACACGTTTTTCTTGTTGAAGTTAAAAGTAAAGATTCTATTTAAAAACAAACCTAGCACCGGAGAGTCGTGTTTGCAAATGCCCGGCCCCGAGTGGGGTCGTAGAGCGCCACCAGTTCTTCCCAATTAAACTGAAAAAGCTCCGCGGGGTTGTACGGGGTTGCTAGGCAAGCTTAACAAATATAACCTAATGAAGAAAACACAATCTAAAATTTAAGGAACAATATATTTGCTACTAAGTTCTTTTTTTTTAATTCAGCAACAATCCTACAGTAAAATTTGCAATTTTAAAGACAAAGGAATGTCTAATGACTATTAAAGTAATTGATAAATAGAGTACAATATGGAGATTGTACGGAGACCAATTCTGTTGTTAACACTCGGTACTGTATGCCTTACAACTAAATGCACTATAATACTACAATCCGAAGTGATCACTTTGATTTTACCTAAGCTAATTACATATATGTATGCGTGCGCTGGTTGCTTCACCAAGTATACACGTAGCAATAATAATACGTAATGTTAAATGGCCACAATAATTAAATCAATGGACCCGATAAATTAATGGAAATAATAAAATTATTGAAACTGTCTTAAAGCCCGACGGTCAATGCTTGATTTATATTAAACAGAGAAAAAATTTCAGAGCGATTATATTAGCCGATAAATGAATGAAAAGAATACAATTATGGAAACCGTCTTAAAGTCTGACTGTCAATGCTTGATTTATATTAAAAAGAGAGAAAATTCAGAGCGATTATATTAATCGGTCAGATAAACAGGTGAATAAATGAAAAAATTAATGAGAGCTATCTTAGAGCTTGGCGGTCAGAAAAATAAAGGAGTAAATAAACATAAGGTGCTGTACGATACCACTTAGATCCGTCGAACTCTGGTAGAGGTGCCGGGCACCTGTTGGTATTGCTAGGGCACTGGCCCTGAGGGTGAAACTAGCAGAGGACTCGGCAATAAAATTGGCCCGGAGACAGGCCTTGTAGCCACGTAATCGAACTGGTAGCCCGATAATTGAGCTGGTAGCCCGATATTCGAAGTGGTAGCCTGGTAGTAAAAGTGGTAGCCTGGTATTTGAACTGGTAGCCCGGTCGTAAAACTGGTAGCTCGGAAATTGAACCCTCGTTAGTGTGTGAGGGTGCTAGAGAATCGACGGTCTGGGTCTAGTAGGAAGAGCTCGGAAGCTTCTAGTGCAGTATTTCGATCCCGATTAATCGGTCGTGTCAAAACACAAATAGAGAGCAACACAATATCCCCAAAGAAAGGGTGGAATTAAATCACAAAACTAAATGTTGAGTCTCTATGACTGCGCTAACAGCAAACCTTCTTTTCGCCTCGTAAGGTATTCTTAGAAGAGCCAAATCCTCAATTTTCAGTCAATTTGTCTTTTTCACTTCTACGAGATTAGAGGGGGAAAAATTGTAGGGCGGAGAAAATGTCTAACGAAATTAACAATTCGATACGAGGAATTATTCTAAGATAATAAACGACTTAGTTCTCGTTTATTATGATGGTAAAACGACGGCGGAAGCCAGAATTAATGAGCTGAAATTAAATGGTTCAAGAAATACTAGAGAATATTCCCCAACAAAACGATAAACTTTTGAAAATTTAAATCGACAGCTGCAATTATACTACAACCGGAACCAACAACCGAATATTACAAAAAGTGCAGCATGACGAGTGGAAAGATAAATACAAATATCTGAAACCAGCCAGGCAGCGGTACCAAAAAGTTATGAAATATCTGCCGGAGATCGAATTAAACGAATCAGGAATCCCAAAAAGTAATGAAATATTCATACCGAAAATAAAATACGAATTTGACGAATCTGATGAGACTTTACAGTAGGCTTTATTAACACAATTCTTAAAAATATAGAACGGTTTGCTGGCTGTTCTACGGTAATGTAATATAAATCAAGCTAGGTTATACTAGTAACACAATATCCTATTTTAGTGACTTGATCAAACCTAAGCGAACTGTAGTTAGCTTATCAACTAAAATAAATATAGTCACAAAGTGTTATAAAAGCTAATACCAATATCGTTAACCTATATTTAGAATAGAGTTAATTTGCATCAAGGAATGCGGCAATTTTAAGCTTATAGACAGCAAATCGAATCAATAAATTTAGAATTAATTAACCGATGAGTATTGACCTCTTTTCAATAATTCTCACCGCAAAATACAGCTTTTTTTTGCTAAATGCGGCGTATAAAATGAAATCTAAAAATCGGAATGTTACAATATTGGTGCTAAATTATTTTTTTCTTCAAACGTCAGCAAATCCGTCATTACTCGACTGTGTAGGCGGCCGTGAAGTTTCGTTTTTCTTCCGCCGGAGCTTTACTTTTCACTTTTCCGCCGGCGGAGGTAAAAGTGTTGTCATAGCAACAGAGATACAATACAAACAGACAACAAAATAAGCGTCAACAACTCAAGATTTATTAAACTACAATTTGTATTTATCACTCAATTTGTGACTGCATTTCTAAAAATCACTAATTTAGGAACAAATTGGTTATTATTTAATCGAATTTACTCAATAACTGCTTATCAATACGGAATTAAAACGCAATCGGAGACGCCATCTTAAAAAAATAATTATTGTTAACAGTGTCCACTGACAGCTTTATGTTACATAATTCACCGACACCGGTCTAAGCTAGGCCACCTACGACCGTGGTCTAAGTCGCCTTGCGAATCATGCTTAATAATAATTAGATATTATTACTATTAAGAGATGTTTTTGCATTAATATGTCGACATTTGAAGAAAAAACAGCATATTTTATTTGGAGGAAAAGTTACTTTTCATGGCTTGCTCTCTATTACCAGCCTCACTCCGTTCGGCTGTTAAACACGAGCGCGCCATGAAAAGTATCACTTTTCCTCCATATAAAATAATATACTATTCTTCTCTTGTAGGTAGGAGGAGAAGTGACCACAGCTGTCCTGAATAATATGAAAACATTCGGTCGTATCAGTGTATGTGGATCAATTTCTGGATATAATCAAAAAGCGCAAAAAGGTAACTAGAAAAAACAACTGCTGCAAGTATTGCTTCAAAGAAGTTGTGATCTCGGTTGTTACATGTTACGTTTAATGATCGGAAAAATGTATAATCTATTGTATTATTAGATTTTGTGCACTTGAGTACATTAAAGAAATTGGCTACAATTGAAGGTGGAGGTGAACTCATCGGTAGTGCATCCTTGTTAGCTTATCTTATCTTTCATTTCAAAATTTGACCTACGGAGGCAGAACCGTCCCTCCTTGCAGCGGCATATTTTTTCTGTCCTTCCCTCCTTGAAGAACTGATTGCTCCAGAACGACATTGCTATAAAGAATCTCCAAAGCAATGATTTCAAGGTTACTTGAATTTTCTTTTGTGGTGAATTATTTTAAGCAGTTGGTTATCGATCTTGATGGTATGCTTGATGATTCACTCACATAAGGGAGTTTGTTTTGTTATCAAGTAAGCTAGTATCTGTCATACTCCCCTCTTGCTTCACACTTGTTAGTACCATATATACCTTTTCGCAGAATATTATATATCTTCAATTTATAGAAGGATGTGTCCAAGCTTGATGATTTGCGTTGCCTTTATCTGGAGGTAAAACCTCCATGGATTTGGCGTGTTACAAGTATCAACTGGGACTGTTTTAATCTCACGTGCTAATGGATGTTGGATGCACGATCTTCTATTTCTCAAGGTCCCATTTAAAGTTATTCATTTCTGGTTGTTAGATTTATGGTTTAAATGAGCTTATTACATTAAAGATCAGGACCTCTTGGGTACATGTTTGCTTTTTATAGCTCGAGAGCGAATGATAAGTATTTTCCTGGTCTCGAAGTTATCAGTTGGTTGGTCCTAGTTGCAAATAACGTCCAAGGAAGTTTCCTTTCAAAATTTAACGTAATACACATTTAAATTTTTAGCCACTCCAATCCAACCCGCACTGGTTAGTCGGCAACTAAGAATGCAGGGCTTTCAAAATGTTAGTTGGAGACACAGATGGAGCGAGTCCTTTAAACAAAATTTGGAATGGATTAATCAAGGAAAGTTGAAATACAAGGAAACCGTTACAGAAGGATTTGAAAATATGTTCCAAGCTTTTACTGATATGCTGCGGGGCGGAAACACGGGGAAAGCGATTGTGAAGGTTTAAGTCATATTAAAATATCTAAACATTACGGAACTTGTTTCATTATCCAATATTTAAACGTCGTTAATTTTTTTTATTTAGTACTTCTAATAAATGTTTCTGTTTTCTATTGCGATGTTTTGCAAGAAAATGTAAAAACAGAAAAACGAAGACATACAAGTGAGAAGAGAAAACAAAGGGGATGAGAAAGATTTGGCCAAAATATCATGAGTTGGATGATCCGCGACCCGCAATTCTCCTGAGGGTATCGCAAATGACAAGGCTTGGTACCGAATATTTGAATTCACATCTATATTCTCTGCTTAAGACGATTGCCTATATTGAAACAAATATGAAATATTTAATTAAGTGCGGAAAAATATTATTTTCAATCGCTATCGGTGGTTACGGAACAACCACTGTAGATTCTTATTTATATTCTAGATTTTAAGAGCTACAAAGTTTTTAGAAAAGCGTCTGGAGACCCGATGTAGTTTTCGATACCGCATACTCCAGCGCCATCGAGTGTAGGTGGCGTTGACTCGAGCGATTGCATTCGTTGTCTTCGCGATGCAATCAATTTGCAGCAAGAACTCTCATGGTAGAGAGGTCTAGATGGTTAGGTCTCCAATCGGCGGCTATCGACGACGGCCCGTCTTCAAATCCTGTTGTTCTTATTTAATTTTTTTTAGGTTGTTTCTAAACAGTTTTTTTCTTGATTTTGGGTATGTCTTGGGTTAGCACCTAGTTAGTTTCCTTTTCTTTAGCCCCCGTAGCGAGCGGAGGGCCATGCGAAAAGTGAAATATTACTTATTGTAATACGTGCCCGTCCTTTGGATGCACTTTTTACGAAATATTTTGCTTTATCTAACTAAAAAACCAGGATATATTTAACAAAAGCCGTATGCAGCAGCTTGCATGTGTTTCCGCGAATACATTCACAAAGAATCCCCCTTCTTTGTGAATACATTCCACGCAAGGCCACCTATGTTTATAGGTGGCCTTTGGTATCGAAAATTTAGTAGGGTCGCTAGACTCTAGTGTTTTTAGGAATATATCCAAGATAACCTCTCATTAAGGCGAGAATACACATGCGTGTTACACGCATAGAACCATGCCAGTCACTGGAAGATGCGTACTACTTGCATGTGTGACTCTGTGCAAGTAGTGCGTATTCGTCGAGCGGGTGGGGGTGGGGAGGGAGAAAAGCATGCAAGTCGTGTCGAAATGTGTGTGAATTACGTCGTTGTCATGCTATTTTACTAGCATGTGTATTTTTGGTAGTCCAAGGACAAGTAGTTAGCATACAAGCTACTGAACACTGGCATGCTATTTTACATGCATGTATTCTCGCCTTTATGGACTTCCGCTTTGGAGTTGGCGGTGTTCGGACGTGGGTAGGGAGCCTGGGTTTTCTAACCTGACTTCGCACGGGAAGTGCACGTGATTCGCGGCTGGAAGCGTTTGGGGCCCCGTTGGTTCGAAAGGGAAGTCGCGGCCGGTTGGGACAGTGTTTAGGGTGGGTCACTTAATGTAGGGTCGATTCCTACGAAGATTCTTCCAGATTTTCGCACGTGGATACGTGATCTGAAGGAGATTGGGGCTGTGGGCCCTGTGGAGATGGGAAGTGTCTCTGACAGCAACTGGTTATATCTGCATTGAGTGAAGCCCCTTTGCATAAGACTCTAACCGAGCATGTACAATGTCTAAATGTGTGTGAATGTCCAGCCGGTGGTGTTCGAACCTTAAAACAAGCCGTGCATGCAACGATCTGAGCCCCCTGGAGTGCATACTCCATAAACACGTTATTGAAGTTAGATTCGAAATCAGAAACGAGAAACATGTTTTCACAGTCGACCAAAAATTAGTGATGTAAACAAGATAATATTAGAAATAAGTACATTTCAATAGAAAAATTGATGTCTAGCATTAACTGGTAATGAAATTAAAAATTTTTATCTCAATTTTTGCTCTTGTGAGGCAGGGTGGAGGGGTAAAGACGCAGATAAAGCACCAAAACAAAGCAATTGCCACAAATTAAAACAACATCCTAACTAATAAACAGTATGTTTATTATATTCTGTATCACAACATATTATATTTGAAACACACTTCTAACTGGATGATACCCCAGAGCTTGTAAAAAACACAACTTTTAGAAAAATTACATGTTTTGCTAATAGCATTGTTTATATACAGGATGAAACAATGTTAATAGTAATATTTAATTAAAGAAAGATATAAGCAATATAACATAACACGAAAATAAACTACATTATAACTTTCATTTATAATAAAAACAGTGTAACAAAGTCATACAAATTATATAAATAAAATATATTGCTTTATTACATCTTTATTTGAAGTTCAGCCTTTACGTGATCAACTAAAACGGTGCTCAACTCGGCCCCCCACATTCGAATTTCCTGAAAAATTGGTAACCACTTCCACTTACTGTGCTCAAAATGTGCGTTACTGTGCCGATGATATTTTGAACTGTGCCGTTTCCATATCAAAGTTATAGGGAAAAAATAGATATGGGGCTAACTTGACGCTCAGCCTCCCAATATTTTCGAAATCAGATCATAAAAAATAAATTGTGATTTAATCGGCAGTGTGCTGAACTGTGCTGGAATAGGTTTCTCTTAAAATTTAAATTTTCGGCCATTTTCTGATAAAACCTTATAGGGGGCTAACTTGACGCTCGGCCACCCCAAAATTTTGGAAATCAGATGATACACAAATAAACTACTAAGAGCCATTTTCTAATACCGAAGGGGTACAGATCGAAAACTATAAGAAAACGGCATTATATGTTAAAATCACGGCGCTTTGCACAGGTTATCTAGACGCCTTAAAAATTGATTTCATCCGAGGAAACCAGAGTTTGGTCCCTAAAGATTCAAGATGGCTGCTAATTTACAAAATGGCCGCAAAACTATGTGTGTTTCTCGTCCGATTTGATTGAACAAAGGGTTGTTTTCGGTTTTGTTTTGTGCGTATAATCTAAATCTAAGGTTAAAAATGTAAAGCTGTTCCAAATTTTAGGTAAGGAACCATTTTTTGTTTAAATATTCTAAAAAAATTGATACTTAAAATATTACACATACCAGCCACGATTTTCAACCAATTACTCATAAAGCTTTACGTTAGTATAAAGTATTAGGTGAATAGTTACAAGAGAAGTAACGTGTGTGCCGGAGGCCATAAAACGTTTTTATTTGAAAATTATTATGAAAAAATACTTATGATGGCATGGTATACGACGGTGTCGCTCTCATTCACATAAGGTCGCCTCTAACCTCTAATTTCGTGTGGGATCAGTATCCTGGTTACGGCGTAAAGGTTGCCATACGCTAAAATCGCAGGCAAGTTACACCGTCCGGCAGGCTACCTGGGAAATGAATGGACTTTCTTAAGATCCCAATAAACGAGTTTCTCATCTTGGGTGCGTCAGCTGTAAAAGGAATCGCGACTCCCTTCAAGTGGTATCAAACATTGGCGTTACCATTTTCGCTTCCCAAGGTGTCCGCATCTTCCGGGCTCCACCTGCCGAACCATGGAAGAATCATCCTTCATCTCAAAGACATGGTGGCAAACGGCGCGGCGCTCGCTCAGTCATTATCTGAACAATTGATACTGATGTGACGATTCTCGCTATCTCCTTTTATCACCCTTTGGCATTCAAGAACTGTGGTTATCACACGGTACTGGGGCTAAGCGTCGGTTTGTAGCAGCTCATCTGATTACAGGTAATAATGTATCATAGTTATAAAAAAAAGAAACCCCAAGTAAAGCACTGTAAGCTTTCTGATAGGCACTCTAGGAAACACAAATTCCACGGCTCTTCGGGGATTCCATACATACACCGGATGCGACAGCGTTTCATTTTTCGCAGGTAATGGCAAATAGAGTGCATGGAAAACCTGGAAAGCAATAGAGAAGGAAACCCCGGCTTTTCTAGCGATCGCGCCCTCTTGGAAGCTGTTGAACCAGAGTGAGTTGGGTTGCTTCAGAAGTTCACGGGCACGCTCTGTGATCAATTCTGCTCTGATACGACAGTGAAAGAAGCTAAGAATTAATTATTTTGCACAAAGAACAAGTCACTTCATGCTATTCCTCCGATGTATGCTGCTCTCTACCAACATATTCTAAGGGCAGCGTATCAGAGGACGTTCACACCTGCCTTATTACAATTTTCCGACTTCATCTAATTGAGGTTGGAAGACAATTTGTGGAAATTGGGTTCCCGTTTAGTTCCATATGTGTGGGAGGCCTGTCGGAGGGGTGTGGCTGCCTCTCGGGGTGTGGAACAAACCGCTGCCAATGTCGCAAAAATACTTTGCCATGCATAATACAGTGCAATTGTAAAGGAAACTGCAATAATAGCAGGTAATCTATTATTTCTTTAACTAGAACTGAATGAATCAGTGGCGGATTTCCCGTAAGGCCCGGGCCTAGGGCGGCCCCAATCGTGTCAAAAATAGTGTATTACGTACCTAGGCCAGTAATGTAAAAAATGTCTCAGATCATATGTAATTGTCGGCCGAAGCAAAGCTGAGGTCAACAAACATGTGATCTGAGGCTTTCTTATTTACTGGCCAAGGTGTGTATACTATATAAAAGTTGGCAATAAAGTAATTTCATTATGTAGTCTATATGGTGGATGCTGAGAAAGGGGCGGCTGATAGCTTGGGGCCTAGGGCGGCCGAGACTGCAAATCCGCCACTGGAATGAATTACTTAGCGCAAAAATTATTTTTGAAATTTTACAGTTCTGGCTTTTTGGGAGAAGAAAGTAATGCCAATGTCGACAACTTGTGAGGTGTTCCTGTCATCCTCAGTTTTTTGTTTGATATTTATTTATTACTGACGTAAAGAATAAAACCAGTTTTTACAACCTTGTTTGTGCCTTAATTCTGAGTGCCTGGGGAGATAGATTTCTGCCGAAAGCTTGCAAATAATCATAACTTTTAGAAACAATTTTGTTGTACATTTAAACTTTGATAGTATGGTTATTGAATCCTTTTTACAACATATATTTAAAGCACACTTCTAAACCGTGGATGACGGGGG
>MU186644.1:32150-86371 GCA_016904865.1 Pissodes strobi | reverse complement strand
TCATAAACTTTAGAAACAATTTTGTTATACATTTAAACTTTGACAGTATGTTTATTGCATATACCATTTTTTACAACATATATTTAAAGCACACTTCTAAGCTGTGGATGACCGGGGCAGGGTGTCTCTGACGGGGGTAGATTCCACCCCAAAATTAGTAAAAATCATAACTTTTATTCATAAAATGAGAACTACTTTTGAATGAAAGTAAGACGGTATTTTTTTTTATCCCGGAAGATAAAAGTAATAAATAATATAAAATAATCACGAATTCACTAAATGTATGGATTAGTTAAGTATTAGAATGATATAGATTACACAGAATTATTGTTTTTTGCAGTTTAGAGAAAATATCGCCTAAAGTACAGGCAATGGGTAGTCGAACACATAATTTTCAATGTCGTGAAGCTATCTATACTTATTCAAGACTGCTTAAGTTTTTTAACTCATTCCTCTTCAGAAGGCATGGCACCACCAGGATTCAAAATATATTTTTTTTCCCTTAAACCTAGTACCATAAAAACCCAGTGACTGCTAAAAACATGATATAGTAACAGCATATAATCTATGCCTTCCAAGGGTAGTAAATTGTGAATAGGCTGATTTTTCCATGTTAGTAACGTGGTCATGTCACTACATTTCTGTTGATCGAGACACCCAGTAGTCCGATTGACGAGGTCGAGGAATGGTTGATTCTGCCATAATGATGTCACGGCCCGCCATATTAGCTTTCTTGGTAAACGTGGCTGTTTGAGTTTTTGCTGCATTAAACTGGACCAAATTTCTGCCACTCCAAGTTCGAACTTTCTCCATTTTCTGATCTAAATTGGGAAACAAGGGTACTGTCATCTGCAAAACTGTAAACAGGCTTATTGGTTTCGGTCAGTAGGTCATTAATATAGACGAGGAACAGGGTTGGTGAAAGTATTGCGTATTGAGGCACACCTGCGTTAATGGTAAAGGTGTCTGAGATGTGTCCATCAACTGCAACATGCAGAGATCGGTTTTTAAGGAAATTCGCAAGCCAGCTGCAGAGCGACGCTGACAGTCCGTGACCATTAAAAAAATACAGAAATAAAGATCACTTTACTAGGAACAACTTTTGTATTTAAATACACAATATGATAATAAAATTTGTAAGTGAAGTTTTGCTACTTAGACGTTCGATGCGGGAAAAGTTAGGAAGTTGACTTCTTGAAGAAAGTTTGTGTTCATTGTAGGTCTTTTTCATTCGTATTTACTTTATTTGATAAACAGGACGTGCCTAAATGAAATGTATCACCAGAGACGTGCCGCTATCAGGTTTTAATCTAAACAATAAACAATAATTTTGGCAATTCGGATAAAACTAGTGCGGCTGCATACTTCGCTTAATCTTGGGATGACGTAATATGTATCAGTGTGAACATTTCTAATTAATTATATACAATCGATAATACCCGTCCCCTCGAAAATCCGACAATAGTGACAACACTGTTTTTAACTTTCCGAAGGCATTCGGCCGGAATCGTAAGTTTAGGAAAATGTAGAATTAGGACTCGTGTGGCGTTCCCTATCCTACAGGGTAACATGGGGATTTGACAAACAATTCAAACTTAAGTGGAGTCTAAACACTTTTCTCCACAGTATAAACAATCCGTGTCATCTTCAACTGTAGTTATGGGAGCATATCTGCCGTTTGGTGATCGGTGTGAAACAAAAGCACTACCAAAAGAAGGAAAAACAGCAACAAAGCAGCTGCGAAAGTTTACTATATCAAGTTGACCTCACGCTTGAGGAAAGTGTGATGTTGAAACTTGGAAGGAAACCAGTTTTTTCCGTTGGGCTCGAGGAACGTCTTATTGATTACTGTTTGGTTACGGAGCAACCTTACTATGGACCGGCTATTTCTGACTTGAGACGATTTGCCTACCAGCTGGTTATTAAAAAGCATGTCTCTAATCCTTTTTCGAGTTAAACAAAGGCTGTTGGCAAAAAGTGGGTCCAAATTTTTTAAACTCCAGCCAGAACCGTCAGACGACCCAACAACCTGTCAATCACCAGGATTCACAAAAGAAAATGTTGAAAGGTGTTTTTTCTATCCTGAAGAGTAAACTGGAAAAACAAACTTTGACCCCTCAAAAATGTCCAGTGTAGATGAAACAGGCTTAAGTGTGGTGTAGCACAATTCCTGCAAAGAGAAAAAACATGTCCACAAATTTTCGTCTACCGAACGTAGACGATAATTACAGTGATATCCTGTATATCAACTGCAAGCCAATATATTCTACCTTTACTAATATTTCCGCAGAAAAGTTGACAGGAAACCTGCTGGACGGAACTCCTCCGGGGTCAATAGAAGGTTCCTCGGATTCAGATTGGGTCACTCCCTCGCCGTTCCATTTTATTTCTATTGTAATGCCCTCAAAATAGAAGCCAGTAGTGCTCAGCCTTGGTGGTCACTATTCCCACACTAGAAATCTAGAATTTGTAGATCGCGCAAGAGAGGCAGGAGTATCGATAGTTTGCCATCCTTCGCACTCAACAGACAAAGCTACAGATTCTACATCTAGATGTTTCCTCTGAAAACTCGATGCGCAAAGGCTATTGCTTCCAACAGAATTGTGAAGAAACTACAAGTACTTACTTATCTGGTTTAATCTGTGAAGCGTACCTTCGTGCTGCTACTCTCGAAACCGCCGTTAATGGATTTAAAAAAACTGAAATGCATCCGTTTAATGCTGATGTCTTTCAAGAGCATGAATTCCTAGCTAGACTACCTGAGGAGCGAAACGTGCCTGACAGTGGAAGGAATGACGACAATTAGAATATTCCAGCTTCACCTCAAGACACATCGACGAAGTTCCAGTAATCTAGAGCGAGGACCTCAATCTTGGTAACAGGTACTTCCTATTAGTCATCTCTAACGACATCCGTGGAAATGAAACAAATGGTGAAAGGCCGAAAATGATCGCAATCAAAGGCCAAGAAATGTCTGATCATTGAATATCATCGACAAAACCTCCTAAGAAGAAAACAAAGAAATATCAGTGTCAAGTTCAAGTGTTAATGAGGATGAAACACCAGTTTCACATAACATCTGTAATAAGCGGATCAAACATCCAAGCGGCCACTAAAATTGTGCTTGGTGGACAGAACCAAGAAAAATCAAACCATGGATAACCGAAGAAATGCAGCTTGATGGCCGAGCGTAAGCTGGCTAAAAACTAGCATGTTGAATATAACGAGCTAAATCGCTCAATAAAAAGAAAAATAAATAAAGCTAAACAGAGATGGATTCTGGAACAGCGCCACGAGGCTTAGTAACTTCAACAACTGCGCGACTCCTTCAACTTCCGTATCAGAACCAGAATATGTTTTATTGTCTAAAAAAACATAGTTTCTTACTGACAGAGCTAAATAATAACAAATAACAGTAAATTGAATATATACAACAAACTAAAATTCAAAAATCAATGTCTAGAAACTATCAGAAAAGTACTCCTCTATGTTATATTATGCCTTAGTAAGCAACATCTTCTTCTCCTGCGTTTTGAATAAATTAAAGGTTGAAATTTTTCGAAATGAAAGTGCGAAATTAAACATTTTTTTACTAATGTAAAAAGTAGAATTTTTTTGAGTAAGTCCGGAAGTTGGTATGGGTAGGCTAATTTTAAATGAAGAACGTATATTGTTAATGTTAATCATAGAGCAGTACTTTCTATACATCACACATACATAGATTTTTCCCTTACAAGCTAAGGTCTGCTTGACTCTATGTACCCAAGGCCACAAAGAACCCTAATCACGCTCTTCTGCAAAACAAAGAGTGGATAAACTCAGTGGCGTAGCTACCGGGTGGGCCTGGGGGGGCAAGGTCCCACGGCGCCAAGAGAAATTAGGCGCCGCTCCGAATTTATAAATATGCTAATGCTAACAGAGTTTTTAAATTAATTAAATTATAGTTAAATTAAATTTAATTAAATTAAATTATAATACAATCAAAGATCAAAAACCAAAATATGTATTAAACTTTTTACCCAACCAATACATTTTGTGTCAGGGTATTTATTAAAAACGAATAAAAAGATATATTCCGGCGCGGCGGCATGTGGTACATATAAATTTTTAATAAACGCTGCGTAACATTATACCACCTGCTGATTCCTTTTCATTCACTGATGTTACCTATAATGAAATAAGAGATATTATTTCACATCTCAAAAATAAAACTAGTCATGACATTTTTGGTCTCAGTGTAAATCTTGTAAAGTGTATAAAAATCTAATAATAATTTCAGTAACAAAACTGATGTATCCAACTACAGACCAATCAGCCTTCTGCCGATAATATCCAAGGTAGTAGAGAAGTGTGTGGCTCTGAGATTGGTGGATCATTTTGAAAATACTGGTTGGTTGCAGAATGCCAATTTGGCTTTCGCAAAGAAAATAAGGCAGGCAAAGGCAGAGTGGCACAGCAAACAATGTGCAGAGATCGAGTCATACGATAAAAATCACGACTCTTTTAACCTACATAAAAAACTCAAGGAAATTGCCGGGAAAAAGCATAACGTAAATGTTGGAAACTTAAAAGATGAAAACGGCAAACTTATTACAGATCAAAACCTGATACTGGAAAGATGGAGACAGTTTCGGAACTGTTTGACGACAACAGAAATCAAGAGCATGGAATAGATGAAGTGGTCACTGGACCACCCATCAGCAAAAAAGAAGTAGAAAAAGCCCTAAAAATGGCAAAGAATGGCAAAGCACCGGGCCCTGATGGATTGCGAAGTGAGATAGTAAAATTGCTAGGCTATATGGGAATAACAACGATAACAAAACTCTTCAACACAATATACAATACGGGCGTTATTCCAACCGACTGGCTGAGGTCAACTTTTGTTACAATCCCTAAGAAAAACAGAGCTACAAAATGTAGTGACTACCGTACCATCAGCTTGATGAGCCACCTTCTTAAAGTATTCTTGCGTATTATTCATGCGAGAATATATCAAAAATTAGAAGCGAGCATCGGCAGAACTCAGTTTGGATTTCGATCAGGATTGGGAACGCGTGAAGCGCTCTTTGGAGTTCAAGTACTAATACAGCGCTGCCGAGACGTTGACTCTGACGTGTTCGTGTGCCTGGTGGATTTTGAAAAAGCCTTTGACAAAGTGCGACATGACAAACTTATGGAGATACTCAAAACAACTGGTATTGATGACAAAGATATCCGCTTGATATGTAATTTATATTGGCACCAGTCTGCCAAAGTCAGAATTAACGGACACCTGACGGAAGATGTTGAGGTGAAGAAAGGTGTGAGACAGGGATGTATATTGTCGCCACTCCTTTTCAATTTATACTCTGAAGAGTTATTTGGGCAGGCCCTAGCAGACATGGATTTGGGAGTCGTGATAAATGGACAAATTCTCAACAACATAAGATACGCGGATGACACCGTAATACTCGCGCAGTCCATCGATGACCTACAGAAACTTATTAATAGGGTGACGGAAGCTTGCGAAGTATTTGGTTTGAAAATAAACACGGCAAAAACCAAATACATGCTAATAAGCAAAGGAGTTCATAATCAAGTTGCTGGTGTCTACGTCAACGGAACACAATTAGACATAGTCTCAAGTGCGAGCTACCTTGGTTGCAGGATAAACGAGGACTGGGATCCATCAGTTGAAATCAAAATACGTATTGAGTGTGCCCGGGCAATATTTATTCGCATGAAAAAACTTTTTACCAGTCACGATCTATCGATTGCCCTGCGAATGAGGATGATTAGAGCATATGTCTTTCCAGTTCTTTTGTATGGAGTCGAGAGCTGGACACTAACAGAAGCCACGCTCAAACGTCTACAAGCTTTCGAGATGTGGTTGTACAGGAGGATGTTAAGAGTGAGTTGGGTGGAAAAGATCACGAACGAGGAGGTGCTTAGATGAATGCATAAAGATACAGAGGTGGTCAATATTGTAAAACAACGAAAACTTGAATATTTCGGACATATCATGAGACACCCAGAAAAGTATGACATTCTACATCTTATAATACAGGGTAAGATTAATAGTAAGAGACGCCCCGGCAGACGAAGAACTTCCTGGCCCAAAAATCTCAGACAGTGGTTTGGTCTCACCACTATACAACTTTTCCGAGCGGCTACCAACAAAATAATGATTGCAAACATGATAGCCAGAATGATCGCCAACGATCGTTAAACGGTCATGGCACCTAGAAGAAGAAGAAGAAAGAAAAGAGTACGGTTTTGGGGATACTTAATCTAGTTGACCGAGTAATGGAGTCCTTTGAGGCCCTGAAGTATGATGCGGTGCTTTTCTATGACCTGAGCAAAGCGTTCGACTGTGTGACCCATCGATCTTCTGCTGCAGAAACTAGAATTCTATAATCTGACAGCAAACAGCATTTCACTTTTAAAATCTTATTTGCAAAGCAGGGTTCAAGTTGTGACAGCGGGTGGGGTGGCGTCTGCGGAGAGTGTAATTAATATAGGGGTACCCAAGGTTCAGTTTTAGGACCTATTATTTTTTTTATATATATCAATGATTTGCCTTTTGACAATACGAACGCACGCTACACTATCTTTGCAGATGACACCACTCTCTGTCTCGGCAGGTTCCCTGGATGAAGCGGAGATGGAGCTACGGGATGCACAGTTGAGTGCTACTCAGTGGTTTGGTGCAAACAAGCTGCTTCTGAATCAGGATAAAACGAGCAAAGTTATCTTCTCGCTACGGGATCTGGAGGATTCGACTGAAAACGAAAAATATGTAAAATTCTTGGGTGTTCTTGTAGATCCCGAACTAAAATGGAATATCCACATAGATCAAGTGGCGAAAAGGCTCGGAAGCGGTTTGCTTGCGCTTCGACGCTTGTCTGAGTGTGTTTCTTTGTCGGTTTTAAGGGCGGCCTATTTTGCCCTGTTTCACTCCACCTTGTCCTATGCTCTGCTGGTCTGGGGTCATGCAGCTCAGGCTAGTCGTGTTTTCTGATTGCAGCGGAAGGCTGTGCGGGTTGTGGCGGGACTGGGATTTAGGGAGGATTGCAGGCAAACCTTCGGGAGCCTAGCGGTCCTGACTCTTCCGTCCCAACACATCTTGGACAGCCTGATGCACATTAAAAAAAATCTTGGGAACTACAGAGTGCACAGTGAAGTCCATAGCCATGAAACTAGGGGAAGTAATAATTTAGTGCCAGCATATTGCCGACTGAAGAGGTGCCAGACTGGCTCTAGATATTGGGGTATAAAGTTTTTTAATTGTTTACCTGGAAACGTAAGGGTACTACCCGAAGTTCAATTCAGGAACACGATTAAAAAAAATTTTTTACATGGAGCTTTTTATTCATTTGATGAATTTTTAAATTGTGATTTTGTTTAGTGTTAATGTTAAGTTTGATTGTTAAATATCATTGGGTAATCTTTTTTTAATTACATGATGTTAATTTCCTTTTTTGACGTGTGTAAGTACTGCCCTGTATGTTAACATTAAATATATTTTGATTTGATTTGATGCGACTTCAAAGACAAAAATTCCGATAATTTCGGTCGTAAAAAAGTATGTGTTTTTCAGAGTTTCGTATTTAGGAAGTACCATTAGCCAGACAAGCCTAAACAGCCTAGCAATACTAAGCATAAAAAATTAATTTGCCCAAAAAATTAATTTTGATCAAATAATCGATCAATTTACGTCGATTTAAAACCGAAGAAAGACTGTAATGTTTAATTAATTAATTAATTAAGGTTACGGATTTTTAGTTTACGTTTATATTAATATAGTTATATACCTGTTGGTTGGTTGCCGTTTATATATTTTAAATGCCTGTAAATAAAAAATATACGTTTAAAATTATGATGAATTATTTTTGGATTAATTTGCTTGGCTTGTTTTAGGCGCCAGCGGATAGGCTTTCCCCTCGGCGCCGACATTTCTAGCTACGCCACTGGATAAACAAGTACTCTGCACAGCTCCCCCAGAAGCAAACACCATAACGCAGATGGCAGTCTACCAAGGCAATACAGGCACTTTTATTTAAAGCTTTATTTAACTGGCCTTTAATATTTCTCAAGACAAAACAATTAGCTGCTAGTTTTGAAGACAAACGGTGAATATGCTTTTCGAACCTCAACTTAGCATCAGTACACAACCCAAAAATTTGTCAACATTAAAGGACGGAACAGGGTCACTATCCAGGCACATACCGTATAGATGATACTTAAAGTATAATATATTTGTTTTGGAAATATTAAACGAATATCGATTACAAGCGCACCCTCCCTTAACACTGACCAGACAGATCCTTGTCAATCATACCACTGGGCGTCCCCACTATGCCAAAAAGGGTAGTATCGACAGCAAAGGATGTACACTGGCCGGTTTCAATTATTAGTGGTAAGTCATTAATGTATAACAGGAAAGAAATGGGTCAAGAACAGGGCACGCCCGCTTATACTTCAAACAGATAGGACCCAAACCACGCCAGGACACATCCTCTGAAGCCATAGTCTTCAAGCTTCCGCAACAGTACTTCGAGCGATACTCAATCAAAAGCCTTAGCCAAATCACAAAATAAAATGGCAGCCACATCTCCATCATTAAGCTTCAGGTAAAGCCTTTAAAGTATATGACAGGTAAATGAAATATGTGGAGTAAATATATAAACAGCATTACCATAAATATGAAACAGACAAAGATACCGACGAACGAAAGGAAGTTTGGAGAAGTTACGCGGAGACATTGTTTAGGGATCAAGGAACAAGAGAACCACACGAATAACACAGTTAAGATGAATAGCCCAAAGACTCTTGAGTCTGGATTGAGATACGCAATAAATTGTATGAAGAATGGTAAAAGTCACGATAAAATATACGCAGATCAATATTCAACAGTTTACATATATATTTAAGGCAGGGGCGTAGCGATAGGGGTATCTGAGGTATAAATGATACCGGGCCTACTATTCATGGGGGGGCCATGAATCTGCCTGTCAAAAGTCAAAACGTATTTTATAAAACATAAAAATAGGTGCTCAACACAAAACATGTCAACGCGAGGAAATCAATATATATTATTGAGCAATAAGCATGCATAACATGATGATGTCCATTATTACGCGGGATTTATTAATAAATTCGGCAACATGGCAACGTTGAACGAAAACGTGTCGCTTCATCAATCGCGTAAATTAGATAGCACTGGTAGTGCAGTATTTGTGCTGACTTGCAGTATTTGTGCTGAGTTAAGTTCTTATCGTCGTTATCGAGCAAAAAGAGACAATTTAAAAGAAAATGTGTGAAAAAAAATATTTAAGCGGTTGTCAGAAGCGAAAACTAAAAGAGAAACGAGAAGAATCAAAAACCAAATGCCTAAAAATATCTTCATTTTTCTCACAGACGCGTTCTGATAATAATAAATTAACGATTGTCACCGAGGTCGACTCTGAAATGCCTCATGGCAGGTCTGTCATCAGGAAAATTCACCTATGAAATTGAAGGTAAATTTTAAGGTAGTAGGTATTCAATTTCTATTTACGGGCCGCTTTTTTACGTTTCCTGTACGACTAGGGTAACAAAGTGCTCTAATCGTGTGGAAATGGAATATTTTAAAAAATTATTTATTAGGTACATATTACATATAAAATGGCATCCAATATTGTGGCTTTGCGCCTCATTGCGGCCAAGACAGTTTTGCAGTAGTAATTTATTCTAAAAAAAAAGAAAACAAAAAAAAACCTTAAAATTGGTTGTATCCGCCCCTGGGTACAACGAAAAAATAAATATGTACACAAAATGCAGATATTTAGATATAAAAAACAATAAAATCTAAGGCAACCCGGTTAAACTAGTAATTCGACTGTTATTTCCGAGGATTTAGATTTTGATGATGATGACCAGAGTCAAACTGAAATAAATTGTGCTGAGGAAGATCCACCCATAAATAGCAATGAAAATATTTCTGGTAAATAATACCTAACATATTTATAGTTTTGCGGTCACTGGGCGGACGGCCGTAAAATCGTAAAATTATTTTAACACTGTATATTTATTTTATAAACAAACTGTAAACACACAGGTCAAAGTGAACTAACTCTCAGCGGATATGAAACTTCTGATAGAGGAAATTTTAGCGAAAACCTTAGTGACTTGGAGAAACAAATCATTCTGAAGCTCGGTCCGCATCAGCCCCAAGGTCCCTTTCCAAAAGATCCACAGACAAGCAGAAGCTTTTCAGTATAGCGGTATAATTAGGCATTAAAACTACTAGGCGTTGGTTATGCTATTCTACAATTTTAAATAAGGTGTACTGTCACTTTTGTTGGCTATTTGCGAATCAGGTTAGTTCATTGTATTCCAGTGCTTGGGTTAATGGCATTCCTGTAAAAAATAATTTTACCGAGGTCATTCAAACACATGAATATTCCCGCCAGCATGTTGAAGCAGCAGTAGTGCACCAAAACTGGAGCCAGTCAAACACAGTAGATGTTCATTTAGAAAGTGATTTAAATAGAAAAAATTATTTTTGGCGTCAGGTTTTACACCGATTGATTAATGTCACTATTACATTGGCGTACCCTTTAGGGGTCACGACCAGCAATCAGGTAATTTTATTTCAATTTAATGACTGATTATGATCCCATTTTGAAAGATCTTCTATTACGGCCCAAAAAATCTGTTAATTATTTAAGCCCACAAATTCAAAACGAAATCATTAAGATACTGGGCAATCAAATTCAGACCAGAATTGTGAAAAAAATTAATAAAGCGCCATTTTTTTTCTCTGATCATGGATACCACTCAAGACATTTCTAAAGTAGATCAGTTGTCACAAGTAATACGTTAAAATTGAAATCTGCGAATCTTTCTTAGGATTTAAACCAATATTAGACCCTACCGCTCAGGGTTAAACTAACGAGATTTTAGAAACTTTAAGATCAAAAGGAATATATCTGAGTAATCAAGGCTATGATGGCGCAGCTATTATGTCAGGAACTTACGCAGGTGTCCAAAAATAGATTAAAAACTTTGCACCCACCGCTGATTATATTCATTGCGAATCTCATTCACTAAATTTACTTCTTAACGATGCGGTTAATGAAGTCCCTGAAATATCAACGTTCTTTGACAGTCTTGAAAAATTATATTGTTTCTTTGGAAACTCTATTAAACCCTGGGCCTTATAAAAAGATGCTTCATCTGAAATGATTAATTTAACTTTAAAAAGAATTTGTCCCACATGATGGAGTTCTAGAAATGATAGTTTGTTCGCAAAAATTCTGTTTCGGTATTGTGGATAAAGCTCAGTTTTAGTGCATGTTGCCGAAGGTTCCAAACCCCAACATATTTTAGATATTTTAATAATTCAATGCCAAAAACGATTTTCTAGCATAAATAGTTTATTTAATAGTTTCAGAGTATTATTACCAAAACATCTTATTAACTTCAGTGAAGAATGTGAAGATAATATAAAACATTATGCAAAAGAAATTAGTACAAAGTATAGCGACGATTTGAGCAGTGATCTAGGGGAACAGCTCTGCATCCTTAAACTGTGTCTCAAATCAGAACTATTAAAAATATCTTCTATTAAAGAGCTTTTAGAGCTGTTATTTAAATTTGACAGCTTATCCTCTTCTTTCTGAGGTAATTACTGCAGCTTTAATATTTCTATCATTACCAGTAACGTCAGCTCCGGCAGAACGAAGCTTTTCCAAAATAAAACTAATAAAAAGCTACTACGAAGCACAATGCTACAAGAGAGATTATCATCTTTGGCTATTATCTCAATTGAAAAGGATGAAGCCACTTTTTTAAAATCATCAAATGAGTTACAAATATGTATTGACATTTTTGCGAATAAAAAAGCCAGAAAAATGTTTTTTTAAATTTGTAGAGGTGCCAACGCCATAATAACTTATTTTATATTTTCACAATTTTGTTTTGTAAATAAAGTGATTATTTATATTTTTGTTTGTATTGCAAGAAATCGGTCATTTGGAAAACTCAATCTCGATGGTGCGTCTAGTGTTGATACCGGGCCCATTTAGGCCTCGCTATGCCACTGATTTAAAGTGATATATGACGCTTGAGCATATCCCAGGGATTGGACAAAATCTACGTTTGTTGCCATCCCAAAGAAAACAAACTATAAAGCTACAGACTCATAAGCTTTATGAGCCACGCGCTTAAAGCGATTCTTCGAGTGATTCATTCAAGAAGTTGCAAATAGTGTGATCATATGAGTGGCAACACACAGTTCGGCTTTATCAAGGTACTTGGCACTAGAGAAGTCATCTTTTTACGAGGAGTGACGCCCCCGCCATTCCGAGTTGCCATGGGATATGGCCCACCAAATTCCATCGTCCTCCCCCAGGCTGGAGAACACCGAAGTACAAAGTCTGGAGCTGATCAATTACAGGTTGTGACAAGAGAGGCTGCATTGTATTAGCTGGCAGGAACGTCAATCTGGTGAGAGCAGTTTGATCACGAGGAGTGACGCCCCCGCCATTCCCAGTTGCCACGGGATGTGGCCAATCAAATCCCATCGTCCTCCCCCAGGCTGGAGAACATCGAAGTACAAAGTCTGGAGCTGATCAATGACAGGTTGTGACAAGAGGGGCTGCATTGTATTAGCTGGCAGGAACGCCAAACTGGTGAGAGCAGTTTGATTACGGGGAGTGCCGCCCCCGCCATTCCGAGTTGCCACGGGATGTGGCCCATCAAATCCCATCGTCCTCCTCCAGGCTGGAGAACACCAAAGTACAAAGTCTGGAGCTGATCACTGAGGCGTGATCCAACAAACTTAATTTTTACCCCTGTCAGACTAGGGACCACCAAAGGAATGAGTCTGAGGCCGATGCTTCCAGTGGAAGCGGCCCTAGGTGGTAGATGCATACGCCTACTCGCATCGTCCGGTGAAAGACCACCCTACCAGAACTGGGAAGCGCTAAGTGGTTTTCCCAAATCACGTTCCGCTTCCGCGCTGGTAGTCCCGGGTTCCACAGTAGGAATATATGGACATGTTGGTGCTTCCAGGATCAAAATATTCCGGAGGTAAACTCCCCGGCCATTCGGATCTCCGGGCGCTGGGTGGCCCTGGGAGCCCTTCATTCCGCATTTCACAGACAGCAAAAATACCGAATAAATTTAGAATAGATTTCTGCAACATAAGAGGCATAAATACAACCTAAATTCGGTAAACCAACATCTACAAGCAAATAGACCACACATACTGGCCCTTACAGAAACACAAGTATATTCTACAACAATAACAGCAAACTACCTCTATCCTGGTTACAACTTGCATACCCGATTTAGACACAAGTTCGGAATATGCCTTTTTGTTCGAAGCGACCTTTCATGTCACTGCGAGGAAACAGTCGAACCAAACAACCTTGACGTCATGTGGCTCAAGTTCGCCGCCAAGGGATTAACCCAGTTTATATGTTGTCTCTATCGCCCTCCGAGCGATAGAGCCTACCAAAGCTTTTTTGCAACACTAGCTACTACTTTTGACTTAATACAGGTCGATCACCCCAGTTCAGAAATAATCGTTCTGGGAGACTTTAATGCCCACAACACCAACTGGCTCAAACATCACAACAAGACCGACAACGAAGGTAGAGAAGCTGAAGCATTTGCCATCAGCTGCGGGCTTACTCAACTTGTAGACGAACCAACTCGAATCTTGGAAAGGGACGAATTCGCCGCCCTCCTGGATCTTTTTCTAACCACCAATCCTGACCAGTACACAATTACAGTTGGTCCGCCATTAGGTACCTCCGACCACAAACTTATTACAACGGTTTGTGAATTGCCACTCATACAGAGGGATCCACCATTGCCTCGCAAAATCTGGCATTACAATTCTGCAAACTGGGACGATCTAAGGGAGTTCTACCTAGATTTTCCTTGGCTCGACGTCCACTTTGGCACTGACGACCCGTCAGTCTGCTGCGAAGAGATCACGCAAGTAATCTCCTCAGGAATGGAAGCATACATCCCAAATTCCATCAAATTACCACCAAGAGGAAAGTCCTGGTTGGACAGAAGATGCGAAAGAGCTGTAGGTAGGAAACAGCAAGCCTACAAGTACTGGCAGCAAAATCAAAACGCTGAAAATCGTAATTATTTTGTCGAAGCGAGAAACGAATGGAAACGTGTGATCGACGAAACTAAGGACAAACACAATCATAGGATCAGGAATAAACTTTTGCAATGCCCCAGTGGTTCCAGGAATTTCTGGTCGGTAGCAAAGGCAGTAAGTAACAACTTTACTAAAACGTTTCTCCCACCTTTGACAGACGAACGTGGCATCACCGCGACTACAGTCAAGGAAAAAGCAAACATGCTCGCCAAAATGTTTTCATCGCACTCTACCTTAGACGTCCCCCAAGGCAAGACTCTCCCCACCATATTGAACATCAACACTACCATGGCAGAGGCCAGGTTTCATCACCGTGATATTCGCAAAATCCTTAAAGAACTAGATACGCAAAAGGCATCAGGACCGGACGGAATACCTGCCATTGTGCTAAAAAACTGCGCCAACGAACTAACACCCGTTTTTTCCAACGAATACCGTGAATGGCTCAGGTATTCCAATTACCATAACAAAAATAGTCATTAGTAGGCATGCTTATATTACTCCTCTTAACAGCAACGGAGAATATATTGAAAGTGTCGCAAAATTCACATACCATAAAAACAAGATACGAATGTGATGAAAAGTGAAGGGAAGAATTAGCCGTACAAAACCAACCCTCGTTCGACTTAAGAATCTACTTCCCCACTTTACACCGAATACGTGTAGTTCAATGTTATGTTTTCTTCTTCTTCTTCATCAACCCATATCTATCCACTCCTGAACATAGGTCTCTCTCATCCGCTTCCATGTCTCCCTGTTCTTTACTATATTCAACCACTCCACCTTTCTGATATCGTCTACCCACCGCTTCTGTGAGCGTACTACACTTCGTTTAGTCTGTCTAGGCCGCCACATTGTTATTCTATGTACCCACCTGTCTTTAGCTAGTCTAGCCCACCGCCAGTGTATCATTGCCACCTCTTCCATCACATCAGTAACTCTAGTTTGTTCCCTGACATTTTTATTTTTAATTCTGTCACGAAGTGAGACACCCAGCATAACTCTTGTTATGTATGGTATCCAAAATTTGTTCACTTAAAGCTAGGACGCTGAATCGGAGAGTGTTGAATTGTGGACGTTGCGCCCACTATTGTGTATTTCCTGGCCTGCTCACATGACAAACGATGAAATAAGGTCCTGTAAAGAGCTGGCGTTCAAAGCCAACTCATGAGTACTGTAAAACGGTGTAAAGTGTCGTATCTGGGGCATATACTGAGAGGACCTCGCTACTTCATACTACAGAGAAAAGTTGAAGGCAGACGGGGCCCAGGTCAAAAACAACACTCTTGGCTCCGCAATATAACAAATTGGTGTAGTATATCAGACGCCGCACCCATATTTAAACCATGGTTGCTTTGTAGCCTTGAAATCGACAAATGATCGCCGTGTGGCAGATTAACCAAACTAAAGCAATCAAAGGATTAGGAATAAACTTTTGCAATGTCCAAGTGGCTCCAGAAATTTTTGGTCGGTAACAAAGGCAGTAAATAATAACTTTACAAAAACGTCTGTCTTACCTTTGACAGACGAACGCGACGTCAAGGCAACTACAGAAAAGGAAAAAGCAAACATGCTCGCCAAAATGTTTTCATCGCATTCTACGTTAAACGTCCCCGAAGGCAAGGCTCTCCTCACCATATCCAACATCAACACTACCATGACAGAAGTTGAGTTTCATCCCCGTGATATTCGTAAAATCCTCAAAGAGCTAGATACAAAAAAGGACCGGACGGAATACCTGCCATCGTGTTAAAGACTGCACCAACGAACCCAGTCTTTACAGACCTCTTGGAAAGCCGCTTGAGTGCAACCTGTTCCAAGAAAAGGTAAGAAAACGACGCCCTCGAACTATCGTCCCATTGCCCTGCTTCCAAATAATCTCCAAAGTCATGGAACGTGTAGTCAATCAGCAACTACTCAAGTACCTCGAGACCAACAGATTAATTAGCGATAACCAATACGGCTTTCGCAAAAAGAGATCAACAGGATATATATTGGCCTATGTCATTCATATATGGAGTAGGGCAATTGAGAATTATGGAGAATCTCGAGCGATTGCGTTGGATATTTCGAAGGCATTCGACAGAGTTTGGCATGACGGATTGCTCAACAAACTGCCGTCCTTTGGACTGTCATGCCAGTCTCCCTCTGCAGCTGGCTTGTCAATTTCCTTAAGAACCAATCTCTGCACGTTGCAGTTGATGGACACATTCGCGATTTAACGCGGGCGTGCCTCAGGGCATAATACTTTCACCAATTCTGTTCCTCATCTGTATTAATGACCTGCTGACCGAAACCAATAGTCTTGATTACAATTTTGCAGATGCCAGTACCCTTGCCTCCCAATTTAGATCAGAAATACCTTTGCCAGTAACTGAGACTTATCACCGCAGACAGGAGCAGATTAAAACAATTAATCAAGATCTGAAGAAAGTTCGAACTTGTGGTGACAGAAATTTGGTCCAGCTCAATGCGAGCAAGAATCCAAGCAGCCACGTTTACCAAGAAAGCCAATACGGGTTGCGGAACAAAACAGCAGCAGCTGCTCTTGATCTACAAAGCACAAACAAGACCGTGCTTAGAATATTGCTCACACATCTAGGATGCCGCACCAAAGCTCACCCTAAAGCTGCTGGATTCCATTGAGAAGAAAGCTGTGCGTCTCGTCGGCGACCCGGCGTTGACCCATCTGGATAGACATGTAGCCGAGATATCCCTGTTTTACAGGTATTTTCATGGCAGATGTTCCCAGAATTTGGCCCGCCTCATCCCGCCCCCAGCAACGCCTGTTAGACAGTCACGACAGACGGCAAGAGCGCAACCGTTCGTTGTACAACTGGAAACACCTAGAACATCGCTTTACAAGTACTTCTGTATCTGGAGCACTGCATCGCTGTGGAACTCACTCCTAGGGCTAATCTGTTTCCCCTAAATTACAACTTACAGCTATTCAAGAACCCTGTCAATCAACATCTTCGTACACACGTCGAGTGCCATAGGATCTCCCTTTAGTGTGTGTATGTCACTGCCATAAAAAAAAACGTCATTCTCTTATATCTACGAATGTACTTTACCCTAGTTCCCTGAAGATAGAATACGATTCCAGAACTATATACCCAAACTGAAACAGCAGATTTAATTATCCCGCGGATATAGGTTGAAAGCTACGCCACTGTTTGTTAATTATTGTTGATAGAATTCACTGGAAATAATTAATATGTTAATAACACTTAATTGTAGATACAAGTAAACATGTTAAGTAATTTAAATGTAAAAAATAGGAAAACTTCCTATATAATAATTAACCAATCTCTATAGCAGATATAATTATCGTGTAGTCTCGATGCTTATTATCTCTTAGTAATATATTATTTTTAACATGAAAATCTCATTATCAATCAAGATATATGTGCCTCGATTAGTACTTTGAACTGTAATTTTGCAAGTCATTATTACAGAAATAAACAGGATGTATCAGTCATAATTTTACAACAATAATCAGAGTCGAAAATTCAAATATTTAAATTTATTGCAAGAAGGAAAGGCAACGTAAGTAGTAGGAGGTATTAGGATGCGTGCGGCATTTCGCCGTCGAGACGCCCCATGCATTACAATTTATATATATTAATCCGGCTGCCGGCCAGCCGCTTAGTAGGATTTAACCAGTGGTCTCGGTCAACAATTTGTTTACTTAAGTCAATTCTCTGAACGGTGTGGCTTCCAGGCTCCGTGTTTGGGTTTGTAGAGCTAGGTCGAATATTTTGAGACAGTGCCGACTTTATTTAATGTGTAAAAAGGTAAAAAAATTGTACAAATTCTCATAAATATGACAATATTTAATATATCAATATTAACTAGTATTCACTTGTCAAAATAAACAATACCCCGTAAAGATTTATTACAGGAAAAACCCCCATAAACAATGGTTTATTTTTGAATTGAACCAAATGATTGCCTAAGAACTACCTACGTTAAAGAAAACAACAAAACGTCGTTCAGTCATTTATCCCTCGTGTTAGGATTGAAACTGTCACAAAGGGATTCTTTGTGGAAACTGTCCGTATATAGGTATTCTCTTTGTTCTTTTTTACACTTCTACTAACTGGGCCGCAGGAGTCGAAATCGGCATCACAGTTTATTAGTTCTAGGCAAATAAACCTTGAACTCGAAACCAGTTTTCCGCCCGATGCCAGTACGTCCACGAGTCACAGGTCTAGGAGATATTCACAGGGGCGTCGTTACCTTTATTTTCCCGCTGACTATAGTATTTTTTAAAACACATTTGCAAGTTAGTATAAGGATATAGCCATCACTATCATCGATTACTTTTCCCTTTGTCCAACCAACCGACGCGACGTGCAAAAAATGTGACGCACCTAAAATTTTGGTCCATTTGGAGACTTCATAACTTTTGAATCAGTTGATCGATCGAGCTGATCTTTCCTTTATTTTGTAGGTTATTCTTTGACATTTCAGAACATATACCGGATGTACCGATAGTCAAAATTAAAACGCGTTGGTTTTTTTCATTACTGCAGTATGCTGTCTCGTGTTATTGTGCATTAATGCGAAACCATCTTTATTATTACGAGAAAATAGTGGGACAACGTATTATTTTCGTAGAAACCCACAAAATTCATTAAAACCTCCAATAATATCGCTATCTCAGCCCTTTACTGACCCGCCACCAAAGCATCTTCTTTCACTAAGTCTAACTTCTTGATGACTTACCAGTTCTTCCCACACTATTTGACAACCAGCCGGAAAAAAAACAACGAACACAATCGCTTTTCATTCGTAAATAA
This sequence comes from Pissodes strobi, assembly GCA_016904865.1. Taxonomy (NCBI): domain Eukaryota; kingdom Metazoa; phylum Arthropoda; class Insecta; order Coleoptera; family Curculionidae; genus Pissodes; species Pissodes strobi. The sequence goes on along the minus strand of MU186644.1, from coordinate 67,417 downwards.
AGCCCTGATCCATTCCCCAATCATGATTATTCCAATCTCTACAGAATGTTGAGCTGCGCGATCTCTTCGTTTGGACCTGTTGTCGGATGCTTATCCATTAAATTTGTTTTTTTCAGCTTTCGACTCCTATTTTATATACTTTTATCAAGCGCTGCTGGTTGGCTTGTGCAACTGTCTAAAATCGATTTCTAAGGCATTATAGCAGAATAAGGCGGTGCTCACAATCCGTTCGTTTTCCGAGAGAGCAGGTCTTCTGTGGTACCTATTCGTTTTTTCGTACCTTCATATTGCTCTAATGTTGTCGTTAACTATACGAGAAATTAGTCAAACTGGATGACAATTCAATAGACTGATCAGTAAAATGGAAGTATATGACCTATCGTTTAGTGTTGGCATATAAAGCACTAAGTGTTCCAACTGGATCAAAATTTCAAGTGTATCACTTTTTATGCGCGTCAGTGCGTCAGTATATTTATCTGATAAATTGTTGCCTATTTACTCCACTTCAGTTGTAGGCTTTTTGAAGAATCAGGCCGCTTCGGCTCTGGCCCTAGGATGTAAACAACATAAGTGCTAGTTTAGTGACCCCAACGGTTTCGTTTTTTTTTCAGCTTCATTGGGGGGCACACCCTGGGGTTAGAGACGAACCGGCCAACAATTTGTCAGATAAACATGAATCCTCCACAACAATATAGAACAACTCTACAACGTCAGTATATGTCGAACAGAACAATAAATATGAGCCAATTTTAACACATTAAATAGAACTGCCAAGTCCTTTTAGGCCTCTCCTTAAAAGCCTCATAGTAAAAGGCGTCAACAGTAAACCCTCCCTCACAGGCTCTAATAAAGGTTTTTTTTTGTCCAACCATCTCAGGACTTTTATGATATTTTATGATTACCCTGCTGATAATTTCTAACCCAAACAACTACTTAGGTATTAATGTGTGATGATTGGCACATCCTATATATATATTAGACTAACACTACAAACTTATCGCCTGACGCCTACAAGGTAAATATTATATATATTTATGAAGTGATCATCTATTAGGCAACAAGCAATCGTTATTGTATGTTCGAAATATAACCTTAATAGACTATTTCTGAATAAGTGATTCTTTAAAATCATATGAGTAGTAAATATATGTTTAAAATGGTGAGGGCTAAGAAATTTGTTTTGCAAAAACGGAGTGAAGGATTTCCGAAACCAACAGACTTCAAGTTGGAGGATGAGGAACTCCCCCCTCTAAAAGAAAATGGTAAGTGATATTTTAATTAATTTCTTTTTCGTAAGTTAAACAATGAAAAACTGGAGTTGTACTTTTACTGTCACGACATAAGCACTATAAAAGGACAAAATGTTTCTCAGTGAAATAAAAATTATAATTTTGGATTAACAGAGGTAAATTTGAGATATTTAAAATGTTGTGGTAGAATTAAAAAGCTATTCAGATGTATAGATTAATTTTGAAATCAGAATGAGACATCTGATAAATCTCCGTAATATAATAATTTTTAATGCTTTATAAACATATCTCATGTTGAGCTGTCTTCGTTTTGCCTGACTCTGACTGTTTTTAAAACATTAATCTTCTGTCATTTCTAAGCACTAAGTTTATGCATGTGTTAACATAAAACTAAATCAGGGATAAACGCGAATAGCTGTCAAATGGTAATTAAACTCCTTGATATCACCTATGGCGTCGATATCACTTAACCCTTAGCCCCCATACAGATCATTATCGATTTCATCACTAAATCAGGCAAATAGACTGAGGTTTTATCTTGATTCTTTTTCAAAGTCCCCTTTTTCATTTAACCTTTTCATCTATAACATCCATTGCAGCGATGCCTGTTGCTTCACTTTCTGATCAACTCTATTTCTTTAAGACACTCTGTTACAACTTCAGAAGATTAAAACTATTTTGAATAGTTTCAAATCATAATTCTTTAAGAGTTCAATCCCGTGTGTCAAATTTGCCTCACCAAATTGTTGATCTATTTAATCGGTTTCGTTAGAAAGAATCAATCCCACTATCTTAATCTTACCAGGCACGTCCACTTTGATTAGTCAAATGGAAAAATCCATGACCTTTTAGAATCCGATACTATATTTTGAAGTGCCAGAGGTTTTTTGAAAATAACTATCAACTCATAACTTGGGTCCCCTTATTTACCACCATCGAACACAACTGTGTTGCAATTCATTTGAGTAGAGGGTGCAAATGGCAACACCATATTTCTTTGCCAAATCGAGAACATCTACACTGAAATGGATTTCATGATTATATACGATTAATAGCCTCTATTTCATACATTTACAAGTAAATCGACAGTCCGCGAACTAAATGAATCCAAAGGTTCCAGGTAGTTCTCCATGCAGCATATGTAGCTCTAACTTGGTTTTCTCCGAAATATTATAGGCGATGACTGCTGAGAATCTGAAAACGCTACTGAAGATAATAACAAGGTTAGTGAGACACAAGTCGAGTGCTAAGATTATTTTGGTATTGTGGTCCAAAGCCATATGTGGTGGTATGAAACTTTACTAATTTGCCTCATTTTTCGCTAGTTTTAAACTGCGGTGGTCGCTGTTTCATTCCTATGTCTCCGATCGGAAAACTATTTATTGCAGCAAGTGTTCTTTGAATTATTCATGGTAGTCTTACATGGTCATATATTTGGTATGCAACATAAATCATTGTAACCATCAAATTCCAGCTGATTATTAGCTTCCCGTCATTCCAGAAGTAGGTCTGCGGTTCGCAGTGCCGCTTAGTAAACCAGGGCCCTTAAGTCTTTCCTCCATTTGCACAGTTTATTGCATCTTTACTATTGTTCATTATAAATTGATCGGCAAGCATAATTAGGAGTATATTTTAATTTATGTTTTTTTTGTTCTTCATGAAACCTTACAGACAGGACTGAATTTTTTCTAAGCTAGGTAGAAAACAGAAAAAACGGATTAGCCTGAACAATTTCAAACTTCCATTACCTTTATTTAACCCGTTATCATTAATTGTAAACTAATCAAAATTCTGAGGCTACTGAGCTAAGCGCTCACCCGTGACCGAGTTTGATGCAGTTAAGCGTGGGGCTGTCCACTGAGGGGGCCGACATTGCTTTTAATAAAAATAGCTTCATTAAACTTGCGCTTTTTGCAATGAGGTTTCTTACGGACCACCTATGACCATTTAATGTTATGTTGTTTGGACCAAACATAGTCTGCGATTCCCGATCTTGCTGTCGCGCCAACCCAAACTAATCTAAATTCTAAAGCTACCGAGTTTGGTGCAGTTAAATGTAGGCCGTCCACTGAGGGCGCCGGCACTGTTTGTAATGAAAACAGCTTCTTTAACCTTGCGTTTTTTCCAATGAGGTTTCTTATGGACCACCCGCGCCTCTGACCATTTAATGTTATGTTGTTTAGACCAAACATGGTTAGCGATCCGCGATCTTGTCGTTACGCCCCTCTGTGGGTGTTTTTCTGTTCTTCTCTTTACATTTACATTTGGTAAACACCCTCTTTCTCTTGTATCGAATCAGGTTTTGTTTTTTGTTCAGACGCTTCTTAGTGTTGATCCAGACTTGAATTTAGTGATTAGCTTTTTATCTAATTTTTTCAGATGCTCTTTTAATATACGGAATCGTTAAGAGAGACAGGGTGTCTTGTTCAGGCGATCATGCTATTGGTTCTACGTTGCAGTTCTCTATATGTAATCTTATGTATGGACCTGTCCGTATAACCATTCTGAAGCAGATCCATCTTGATATTGACCAATTTAGCATTAAGAGATGCTTGGCCACTGCATAATGTAGTTGCTCGTTTATATAGCGTTGTAATCATTGGTTGCTTGAGGATAGTTTGACTGGAAGTTAAGATACTGGCCCGTGTGGGTTGATTTCCTAAATACTATTAATTAACCTATTCTTCCTACTGACAAGAACATCTTAAAACGATACAGCAGTTCTTTTCCTTCTCGATAGCGAAATAAATTGAATCATTTACTGAATTAAGGTGACTGAGAAAGGAGTCTAACTGTTTATCAGTTCCATTCCAGATTATGAAAGTATCGTCGACGCCTGGCTGCACCCAACTCGGTCACGGGTGAGTCTCTTCATCTAGAATATAAGGTTAGAAGCCTCAGGATTTAAATTAGTTTATCTTGATACGAACTGTCCGAAACGTTGTGTAATTAAATTAAATAAAGATACTGAGAGTTCGAAATTCTTCTTTTAATGTCAGTAATGAGCCACTGTCTGCTATATTCAGACAGACATCCAGCTTGTAGGATAGGCCAGCTTTTCTCACAAACTGATATTACTTTTTAAAATATAATTTTCGCATATTTAATTTTTGTAATTATTATGTAGTATTTTGATTACGAATCACGTGTACCAGTTTAACCCTTTTATGGTCAGTCGACATTCTATACTAACTTTATTTTTTGTAGAATTTCTGACAGAAGCAGTTTACATTAGTGTAGACCCATATATGAGGGCGTATATGCCTAGATTGCCTTTAAATTCGACTATGATCGGACTACAAGTAGCAAAGTAAGGATACAGAATTATTAATTTTGAAGGAAAAATGCTAGAATAATTTGAACTTAAGGTACTGCGGCTCTTATCTCATCTATTTATCATATACAGTTCAATTTAAGTGCTTTTAACTCTTATGTAACATAGTTTTCTATTAAGAAAACCAGAAGTGATTTTGTTCAATTTAGTAGTTGATAGATAGTCTTTCTATTGCTTAGGATACTGTATGATTAGTTATACAAATTATCATTAATATCTGATGTTTCACAGAAACTTATTTTTATTATAGGAAAAGAAAACAATTAATAATTTAATTAGATAATTAAAAATATAAACACATTTTTGATATACCTCATGCCTAATTGTACTTACTTATATCACCTTACATATTGACAATATTATTAATCACATAAATGAGGTGAAATCTTTTACGACAATTCTTTGGTATCAATTTGATAGTAAGGAACACCTTTTAAGATTTTGGATCAGTCTTTTTTTAAGCTTGTTTCCTAATTTTCTTGTAGTTTCAAAATTAATTGCTGTTACCTTTCTGAAATTAATGAGATAGATAGATAGGTAAAAATAAGTTAAATTAAAAATATAGTATTGCAACGGACCAAATTATCCATAGAATTCCAATACACATCATTAAAAATATTTGGCATATTTCCATTGGGATGGGGAAATCTCAACAACCCTCATACTATAATCCTATCAACAATAAACATTCCTACATAATTATGTATATTAAATCTTTTAGAATAACCGAAAGCAGAAGTTCTAAATATCCTGTTGGAAAATATGTTGTGGGTCAATACGGTTGGAGAACCCACACGATCGCTCGTGAAGGTGTTCAAAACGCTGCAGAGCTTCCAACCATATTATTACCTGATCTTGGAGATTTACCAGTGTCTTTGGGCGTTGGGGTATTAGGCATGCCTGGGTAAGTTACCTGAATATTAAAGTTCACGTTATCATATAATATAATAGTAGGAGAGCTGGCAGACCAAATGGTGAACGATAATGATCAAAGTTCCTGCCATTGGGTGGTTGTATGGTTTTGATGAATTAGACTTAACAAGCTTAACAACATAATTGATACAAATACTTTTTCTGCTTAGGCAGATCATGTTTTGGAAGCTTTCTCTACGGCAAACGCCTATTTAATTGACAGAAAATGTGCTCTGGTGCTGATCAAAAATAATTAATTTGTGCACTAATCGATTTCTTTACTTATATCAAAATCAAAAATAGAACGCTAGGCGAAAAATTCGGTAGCATTTTCCTGTGACAATACACAAGACATATATGTATTGACAAGGCATGGTCATGACTAGATATTTCGTAAATATGAATCTCAACATCAGCCATATAGTCCAGTCCAGCAATAATTCTTATTGTTCTCCGTTGTACAGCAAATATTCTGGGCAAGTGGGGTAAATTACCCCATGCCAGAAAGCCATAAGAAGATACTGATTGCTTTTGATAAACGACCAGCAATAATTTCAAATTGCCCATCGAGACTCGAGAACCTCAACTCAGTTGTGTTTGTTCCCTCAATATCTCTCAGACACAAAGTCATACACTCAGTTTTTGATTCATTTAATGCGAGTTTGTTTGCCTCAAACCAATCCTTCGAAACATTCATACAGTCCCTCACTTTTTCATAGACATTTTCCCTTTTAGAATCTGTAAATGATATGATTGTGTCATCAGCATACAACACAGCCTTCGATTGAGATATAGAGTGAAGAATGTCGTTTATATATATTAAGAAAAGTAAGGAGCCCGTTACTGTTCTCTGAGACTCCGTGTACCAACCCGACTTCATCTGAGGTGACGCATTTGAAAGGTGTCACTTGTCTACGATCGCTCAGGGAACTAGTCACCAATTGGTCACCAATCCTGTCATACCATATACTCCAAACTTCTCTACTAAGATCTGGTATGAGGCACAGTCGAAAGCCTCTGAGGGATCACAGCATGTAGTATTCACATACTGCCCTCTCTCAAAGGCCTCCACTATAAACTGCAGCAGCTCCAGAATTGCAAGAATTATGGACCTATGGGGTCGAAATTCAAACTGGCCCGGGAGAAGAGTTTGCCTCGAAGTATTCATAAAGTTGGTTTCTCAGGACAGTCTCGAAGATCTTTTGGAGAATAGGGACTAAGGAAATAGATCCGTTACTTCCACTGTCATTTTTGTCAGTTTTTTTGAATATAGGTATAACTCTTGATCTTTTAAGAGGAAGAAAAAACACCAGAATTTAGGCTTATATTCAGTAGCTTTGTGAATTATAATCTAGGATGTAGTTTAGTCTTGCGTAAACAGGATCTTTAAGAGTTTTTTAGGCTTAACACCGTCTTTAAGATGTTAAGAGCATAAATTTCTATGCAAATAGTTAAAAAAAAAAACAATGTATAACGCGTTTGTTATAAGTGCGGTGGTGCACTATGATCATCATCATCTCTTTCCATTTTGATGTGCTTTAAAGGAAAAACACCGTTGATAATGTACCAGTTTTGTGGCTCTAAATGGGTAAACATATCTGAAATTTCCTCATTCTCTACTGGTCTCTGTGTATGACATTCTGATCTCGTGTTTCTCAGCTCAATTATGTCCAATAACAGAGTGATTAAACGCATTTCAAATAAAATCCTTAGAATTAATGAAAAAATTATCAATACAATTATTGGCTCTGGTAGGTATTTTGAAACATTTGTTGTGTTAGACTAGTACTACCTAAAAGATCAATAAAACCATGCTTTTTAGATGCATTTAAATTAAAAAGTATATTGAAGTCGCTTACCACCACTACCGCCCGCACTTAACAAAATGCAATACACCTCAGACTATATTAAGGAATAAATTGACATCTTCACTTGGAGGGCGGTAGATAGCTAAGATTGCCATCCTAAGGTATCCAGTTTAAACTGCAGCCATATCACCGTGCATCTCAGAGGACATGCTGATTAGATCCTCAATGTTTCTAATCTTCATAAGGCTTTCACCATTATCGGTGCTCCGACATTATTGTTGTATTGCCTTGAGAATGAGGAAACCAATGTGAAGCCCTCAACGCTGATGGATTCCCTCTCATCTGGAGTAATGTTGTGCTTTTCATTCACTAGGCATTTGGGGTCCTTTAATCCACAAAAGGTTGATATTTACCTTCTTCATCCAAAATTACCGCTTCGCAAAGCGGGAAAAGTTAAGCCTTAAGAGATTTTTATTTCTAAAAATTTAGTTGTTACCAGCCAGCTTCTATTTGAGAGAAATCAGCCGCTTCTTTTGAAAATCCGAGACAAAGGTTTATGCACCAGTAAAGAATATTCCACCGCATCAAAGGCCTTGCTGCAGTCTATCAGAATGAGAAGTATCAACAATTAGTGACTCGGAGAATGGCGTCAGTAACTTGGGTTTTTGGTAAGTGGAGTGGTGGTACTGTGGTTTATTTCGAAATCCTGATCAGATTGGTGCAATTATTTGATTAGTAAGGGCAAAAAGTTCATCTGCTCATGCAAAGCGTCGCACATGCCAGTTAGGGAAAGATGAAACATGCAGGGAGTCACTCGAACATACCAGTGAAGTTATATTAGAGGGGAAGGAAATAACTGAACAAAAGGGAAAAGCAAACTGGTCTGGAAGGCACTGTTTCAGGCAGGCATACATCAGTGAAGGATATGAAAGGCTGGCTCGGAAGGTTATTCACATTAATGAAGGAACGAGAGAATAGGACATTATAATTATTAATACAGAAGTGGTTTGAATAAGGTCGGTACGTGTTTCTAATACGGTCAGATCTGCTGCTCCTGAGCTTAATCTGCGACAAGTCCATCTGAAGAAAAGCCGACTAAGAACAAAAGCTAGCGGCTTTAAAGATGAACCCATTCGTGGGTTAATTTAGGTTAGTGATGTTAAACCAGCGAACCACGCGGTGTTAAGTCATATATGAAAACTGCTTTCTCAAAACATTAGGATTCATGATTATTACGGATGAATTTAGCACTGACAAGGAAATTTGGATATACAAGTGAAGTTACAGGATTAGAAGGAAAAGGAATAATTAAACAAAAGAGAAAATACTTCAGAGATGGGAAAAGCAGACTTGTCTAGACCACTGCTGCACCAGTGAAGGATAGGGAACGGAGGATGCATCGATGGCTCGGAGGTTTGTACATACTGATGAAGGAAGTACTATAATAAGTTAGTACAAAACAAGTTTGAATAGGAATCAGTAGGTCTCCCTTACGGTCAGACCAACTGCTTCTGGGCTCGGTCTCAAGTTGCCATCTGAAAAAAAGGCGGCTAAGAACCAATACTACTTTAAAGTCGAACTCAGTCGTGAGATAATTTAGATTAGTGATATTGAACCAGCGAACCACTGGTACGCGGTTTTAAGTTATATATGAAAATGCTTTCCGAAAACATTGATTCATGATATGACGGATGCATTTAAATACCGGCATAATATTTAACAATTTCGATGCATCACTTATACAATGTATATCTAATTGTTACAGTAAATAATAACACAAAAATAAAATCTAATGGTTTCAGAAATACTGCCTACTTTGGATTTTTGGAATTGTGTCAACCCAAAGCAGGAGAAACAGTTGTAGTTACTGGTGCCGCAGGAGCTGTTGGAAGTCATGTTGGACAAATCGCAAAAATTAAAGGTCAGTTACGATTGAAATAATAAATGATATTTTAGGACATGTTTGATGAAGAATAACCATTTTCATTTCATATTTAAATGGCAGACATACACTGAACTCTAGATGTTTTTAACGCATTCATATCGAACTAACTCTACAGTGTACTGCAATGAATTATAGATATTTAAATCAATCAGTCAATATCTTAACATATGTCATAGATGGTTATCTCAGCTTGGGTGTTTTCCGGACCCGCCCAAGGTTGCTAAGGTCGTGCCCATTCACAAGACATCGAATAGCAAACCAGTGTCCCTCTTGTCTTTGGTGTCAAAGGTCTTTGAAAGGGTGATATATACACGACTCTTGAAATTCACAATCAATTGTAATTTTTCTTCCCAGGTAAAAACTTGAACCTTCCAAAGATTTTTGACGCTAAGAACAACAGAGACACTGAGTGTTTGTACGTTAATTTCAATCACAGGTATATTCTTAATATTGAATATAAAGTTCTTAGGTGTTGATGTGGACTCTAACATTAGTTGAGAACATCACATTGTCAATCTTCAATCTAAACCTGACAGTGCATATCCTTTGATCCATAGACTCCGTTGTCATATATTCGTATGTCCAACTGTCTACTTTGCATAATACGTTCAGTAACCGCTTCAACTTCTACTCCCCTGAAATAAGAACAGTTGAGGGAATCGAGAAGGTCAGTTGCTGCTTTTTTTTTCAATCTATCTGTGAATCTCTGATATGTTATTTTTGAATATTTTTCTCTAATTTAAGCTTATAATTACAATTGTTGTAATTTTTAATTCTTACTAATCTTAAGGCTTTTGTGACGTTGCCTTTTCATTTTATATGATCTTGTTGGTAAAAAGAAGATAAAAATAAATTAAATTAATTTCAACTTGATCTGTTCGTCTTCGGGCCACCATCAACATCAGATTTATAAATGCGGAACTGGCTTTTTTTTTTGTCTATTTTCAAGAAGCTTCTAATTTTAGTGACATATTCCAGATAATTAGCTGATGTTTAATGATGTTAATCTCTGTCCAAAATAATATGATGTATTACCCATTTTTGCATCTTTGGAACTGTACCATGAGAAACAGTATTGTAATTGAATTATATTGTCAGGACTTATAGAACAAGTCAGAATATCCCTTGCTGACGTTAATCTCTGCCCATAATGATATGATGTTTTATCCATTACCTATTATCAGTGGTGGTTCTTCAACCGACATTTTCCATTTGACGATGTCTTCAGGTACACGTTGCGCTACCTTTGTAACGGCAAAACAATTGTTTAAAACCCAAACTAACCCCAACAATGCAAAATGTATTATTATTTTGCAACAAAACAACAAGACTTGCAAATAACATATGTTTCATTGTGATTTTTGCTTGAGTTATCAACATTTATGAAAGGTACTAGAAACAATTTGTGAACGTTATCAATTATGTATGTATTAATAAAGTTATTTAGTGACAATATTATTTTAGGATGTAAAGTAATTGGCATCGCTGGTTCTGACGAAAAAGGGAAATGGTTAACAAAAGAGCTTGGATTCGATCATTTTATAAATTATAAAACACAGAACGTCGAACAGGAGTTAAAGAAAATAGCACCAGAAGGCATCGATTGCTACTTTGATAATGTAGGTATTAAGTTATGGTGGTATAGGATTATCAATTGCTAAGTTCTTATACAGTCATATAAATTTTGAACAAATTAATCTAAAGGTACCTACCATTGGATACTTTTTTGTTTAGTGCAATCGGCGAATTTGGCAACGATAATTTATGAAACTCTATAGATTGTTGTTTATTCGGTTTATTTTTAGGTTGGTGGAGAAATTAGTAGCACTATAATGAATCAAATGAATTTGTTTGGGAGGGTGTCCGTCTGCGGAGCCATTTCTGGTTACAATGCAACGGAAACTCCAAAAGGTAGGTACATTTTTTGCACAAATTACTCGAAACCCTTTTGACCAATTTCTATCAAATGTCACTTTGATCTAAGACTCAGCTATCAATGTATCATCTATATTTGAACATGTATAAATATCAAATATTGTGTTGAGAAGTGAAATATGGAAAATATTTTTGGTGCACATTGTTACCTTTGCTTTTGTAACGATGGATAAGAGGCAATCTAACATTGAAAATCAAGATAACGAAATTGGTTAAAACCTCTTCGTACATCAATGGTTAAAAACATTGAAATACGCGAAAGTTCTTTCAAAGAATTTTCAGAAAAGCTGAAGACAGTCTGAAGCCTAGAAAGCCGACATTTTCAATTTCGACCTTCAGGGTAACGTGACTGTTCTTGAACGAAGGTAAGAACTTCTAAACGATCTAAAGGAAAAATGATAAGTTTAAAGTTTGAGGGAAGATGGTGGAAGAGGCTGATTAGAGTTGTATGCAAAGCTTTAGAAAAAGATGCGTGTGAAGCTATAATTAATGAAAGGACGTACCTTAGCGTATTTTTACTCCAAAATATACTATATAATAGTTCTTATTGGTATCTATCAAAGTCTTACAAGTTCCACAGTAATGACAGCAAAAAGTGTGCTTGTGGACCAGACACCAAAAGAGAAACTTCATCCGCACAAAAGAGAAACAAACCCCGGCCCGTTCAATCTTTTGTTTTAGGTACATTCGATGATGCGTATGGTAGAACCTAGTAAACACTAAGAGAGAAAGATAGGCGCAGAAGACGTGGAAGAGAAAAAGATAAAACTTGGCTATCCCATGCTTAGTTTAAATTATGAAAATTCCGCAAATTTTGCCTCGCCGTGTCATAGTGTAACTCTCTCCTACTGTAAAGATGCTACTTCTTCCTCCCGACTTTCGATCGCCTCGCCTTATCACATATTTGTTGTTCACCAGCTTATTCTCCAGGCCTAAAGAAGTTTCAGTTAAAAAAAAATCATTCAACCAATGAAGGACATAGCCACCAAGTACGGAATATCTTTTCTTCCAGATGGACTTGTATATCTCTGAAAAACAATGGAATTTTTGGTCGGGAGAGTATTGAAAAGTGATATATGCAGAAACTTTTTACTACAAATCCTCCGGCAAAGACGGGATCTTCCCTGCCCTGCTTCAGAAAGGCTATGAGATCCTGAAGGTACACCTACAGAAAATCTTCAAAGCTAGCCATATTCTAGGACATATGCCACTAGCTTGGTGAAAGGCAAATGTGATATTTATACCTAAGACCGGCCGACGTCCGGAGAACGAATCAAAATCATACCGTCCCATCAGCTTAACCTCCTAAACAATGGAGAAAGCAATCGATCAATACATAAGAAGCGAAACTCTAACGAGAACACCGCCCCATCCTAAGCAGTTCGCCTACCAAGCAGGCAATCCGCAATAAGTGCACTGCACTGTCTAGTTACAGACATAGAAAAGACAATCGAATGCAAAAAAATTGCTCTTGCTGCTTTCATTGACATAGAGGGTGCATTTGATAATACCTCAGATCAGTCCATCAAAAGAGCACTTCAAGAGTGGGAAGTTGATCTCCTAATAATAAGATGGACAGAAACAATGCTAAAGAACCGCTTCTTAACAGCAGAAATAAACGGAGCGTCAACAACCGTCAGCACAGTGAGAGGACCCTCAAGGAGGTGTTCTCTCTCTCCCCTACTGTGGACACTAGTAGTGGACAAAATCCTTACCACTCTGAGCAGAGCTGCATTTATAGTTCTATGCTACGCAGACCACCTAGTAGTAATAATAAAGGGCAAACATGAAGGCGTAATTTCAAACCGCATGCAAAATGCCCTAAACATCATCAAGAATTGGAGTGAAGGGGAGGCTCTACTAAATCCTAGGAAAACCATTCTTGTCCCGTTTACAAAAAGAAGGAAGCTAGAAATGACAGCGCCCATTCTACACGGAACACAGTTAACTTTTTCCATTGAGGTAAAATATTTAGGGGTCACAAGCATCTAGAGAACACCAACTCTAAAGCCACAGCGGCAATCTGGACATCCCGCAAACTAGTTGGCAAGACATGGGGCCTAAAACCAAAAATGGTATATTGGACCTAGCAAACAATAATAAAGCCCACGGTCATCTATGCCTCGCTGGTATGGTGGCCAAAAACCCAGCAGATCACCGCTCGGACCAAACTTAATAAAGTGCAAAGGCTGATATGCCTGAGAATAACATGGGCAATGTCAACGTGTCCTACCGCAGCTTTAGGGGTACTGCTGAACATGCCTCCTCTTCATCTCAGTGTGAAGAGGGAGGCGTTTATTAGTGCTCACAGGCTATTCCAAATAGCAAATTCAAGCCTGGATATTTGACTAGTCACCTGTGCATATTTGAAGAAATAAAACTGGAAAATGCCAGCAAACCAAGTGACCAAATGACGGTCATGTTGGACCTAGATGTCCCATTCGCAGTGGTTATTGATGACCGCCAATCATGGGAGAGTAAAAACTACCGACAGGTCATTGCTGTGGTACACAGATGGTTCAAAACTAGCGAAAGGAGCAGAATTGGGCATCCCAGGTCCAAACTGTAAGCTTTCCAAACCGCTAGGCAAATATATGACCAACTTCCAAGCGGAAGTGCTTGCCATAAATATATGTGCAGAAGAGTGCCTCACACAAGGACTTCACAGAAAGCACATCTACAGATTCTCAGACAGCCAGGCGGCTCTAAAAGCTCTAAAAGCATTTAAGTGCGTGTCAAAGCTAGTGGGAGTGTAAGCAAGCCCTAAAACAATTAGCAATACGCAACCAGGTAACTTTAATGTGAGCTCCTGGCTATAGAGGCATAGAGGGCAACGAAAAAGCAGACTTCCTTGCGAAAGAAGGAGCTGGAACACCATATTATGGTCCACAGCCCTACTGTGGCCTTATGAAGAGCCACATCACCGAAGAACTAAACAAATGGGAAAAGACCAACTGTCGTCCTACGGGAGAAAAACTCCAGGGCTAAGACAGACGAAAAGGTTTATCACTATCTCTACGAAAAGAGCAGAACAGCTCTTAGACACGAACAGAGCAGATATTAGAACTGTCGCAGGACTGCTCACTGGACACTGCCCGGTAAAATACCACCTAAAGGCAATAGGCAAAGCAGAAGACGACCAATGTAGATTTTGCAATAATGCAACTGAAACCGCATCTACTCTGCCAATGTCCAACCCAACTCTGCAAAAGGCTCAACTACCTTGAACGAGCACAGCTATCACCTCAGGAAGTGAGTCAACTACCTCCAAAGAAAATAGCTTCGTTTGGAAGAAGCCTACGTCTCTTGGACACAAATTAAATTGTAGAGTCATGCACAAAATATCTGCCAGCAGTGCTGGGCGGCTGAAACTAGCCGAAACGTCTACAATCTAGCGTTGATAGATATAGAGAGAGGAACACGGCGACACGACCGAACTCGCCTGCCTTTCTCCAACAAGAATCGATCGCTGGACGGGACGCAGTTCGTTTCGTTTTTGTGCGGATGAAATTTCACTTCTGGTGTGTGAACCACAAGTACAATATTTTTTTGTATCCCTTTGACGCCATTATTTTTAAAACTTGTCAGATTTTAATCGATACCCATAAGTACCGATAAGAACTATTTTTACCCCGAAAATATACAATTTATTAGTATATTTTCGGGTAAAAATAGTTTGCGACATATTGGCTGATATTTGTATTAACGGAAGAACTCGTAACAATCAAACATTTCCATATACATAATTACGCAGATGAGTTAGTCAAAAAAGCGGAATCGGTCATCGGTTGTGCTAGTAGAGATGATGAACGACTGCTCTAGAATTCACTTACTGAGTTGCCTCTGTTTTTAAAAGTTCTGTAAATGTATTACTGTGTTATTTTTAAATGTATGTGGAATTGCATTATTTATTAAATTTACCTGCGGTTCTCATGATTACTTATTTATTTTTGCTTGCTTGGGCTTATCAAAATTACATTTGAATGAATTTACTTTTCGTTCTCCAAAGTATATGATAAGTGAAATTAATTTAATTAATTTTAATATCAATTTCTTGCAGTTTTTAATATTTTATTTGTTCTAATATTGCTATAAAATGTTATGAATAATTAGGATGTTCTTATGATCAAAATGCTGGCATATTACGTATTCATCCTAAGAAAATTTAACTCGGTTAACAACGGAATTGCCTGTCTCTATTATCTTCAAAAACCTAAGTTACATAACTACACCATTACTATAGAGAGTGACAATTTGAAAACTTACAATGGCCATATTTTCTACACTAAAGATGATATCGAAAAAACAAAAAATATTATGCAGACCACCCCTGAAGCACTATCCTCACCCACTTTAAAATCTTAAATGACACTCCACTTGCGACACCTCCCTGGAAAGCTTATCAAAAATGCTTTTCAGCAATACCAAAATTAATCAGATTGAAGTAAGAAATGTTGGAAAATATTTTAAAACTGTCTGCAAAATTTGGCAAGAAACATTTAAAAATAGACATAATTATGAAAAAGGAACCGAAACCAAAATAAAAACACTATTGTAGTGCTAAACCTCTCTATTTTTCTGCAATAATACAAATATTTGTTTTTTGCTCGTTTATCCTTTGACGCAATTCTTCCAGAGAAGCCGGTTGGGTTTTGTAAACTAGTGATTTAATGTAACCCCATAAAAAGAACTCCATAGGAGTAAGGTCAGGTGAACTTGGCGGTCACTCAATTGTACATCTTCTGCCAATCCACTAGTTTGGATAACTTGGACCAACCACAGCAGTAAAGCACCATCTTACTGGAAGTCTAGAAGATCTTAGATCAAATTTAGATTACCTACGAAAGTGTTTTAATTTAGACTTTGGTCCCTTTTTCCCAATTTATGTTTTTTTTAAATTTTCTTGCCAAACTTGCAAAAGCCAGATTTTTCTCAAAATTTTGCTAAAATTTCGTACTTGAATCTCAGCTTTCCAGAGAGATGCCACAAGTGGGGTAGTGCCATTTAAGATTTTAAAGTTGATGAACGTAGTGCTTCAGGACTGGGCGAGGGTGGTCTGCAAAATACCTTATTTTTATTCCCCAGCGTTTTTGTAGAAATAGGATTTTTTGATATATTCTTTAGCGCAGAAAGTATAGCCATTGTAAGTTTTCAAATTGTCACCCTGTATTCCTGCATTCTGCATCAGTAAGGGTCTTTATATATGATACAAATTTTATGCCAACAACACCATTCACCAACTACCTTTTTACAATGCTGTTGGCAAACTGATAGATAATTCATATATTAATTTCAGTAAGTGCAATTCAACACGCGATCGTTTTTAAACAACTGAGAGTTGAAGGATTTCTAGTACATAGATGGAGCAACAGATGGATGGAAGGCATTACTCAAAATCTGGAATGGATCAAACAAGGAAAACTGAAATATAAGGAAACGGTTACGGTCGGATTCCAAAATATATTTAAGGCATTTACTGATATGTTAACTGGCGGTAATACTGGAAAAGCTGTCGTAAAAGTTTAATAAATAATTGAATTATATCAAATACTTTGTTTTAGTATTACTTTGCCTGTCTTTATGATGCTAAAATATTAGAGGCTCTTTAGATACCGAGAAGACACAGTCGCTTCTACACACAGACTAAAAACGTGCTATTTTTTCTTCAAACGTAAAAGGTAGATTAACTGACAAAACTATAACCCAAACTAACCAAAACCGACATTATATGACCTGATGGGTCTTTGAAATGCAAGTAACGATGAAATATCAACAAAACTTTTAAGCCGTGGTTGAGAGTAGGCACTTTTTACGCTGAAAATTTTTAGCATCAGCAATGTCGATATGTTATGTTTGGAGAAAAAATAGGTTTATTGCACTGAAGAAAGATCACACACTGAAATCTATAACAATTCATTGGCACGAGATAGTAGGAATACCAACTCGTTTATCTCGAAGCGTGAATCAATATAGACAGAAAGATTAACATACTACTTTATAAATTCAAAAATTGTTTATTTATATTCAATAAAAAATTTCATGCCCAAAATGGTATTTCAATCATTCTCAGTTCCGACGTTGTGCAACTACGAGGTTGTGTCAAATCTAGCAGATTTTATAAAGTTCAATCCTATCGATAAAAAAGCTTGCAAGTTCTATGGACAGTGTTAATAATATTTTAGTTGTATGAAATAAGTTTTTGTTGAAAAATTTACATACAATTATCCCTGGTCAAAAAATAACTATTTACACAAGCTTAAATTAGATGTTGGTAGATATTCTTTTTAAGGATCGAACTATACATTATAAAATGACACCTATATATTCATGGCCACATCCTACCGTTTTATAACGATGGAAAACGACAGAAAGCAATGCTGATAGAATGTATAATATTCCTACAACTCAACAAGTACGATGTAACTTTAGCCTAAATATTTCTCATAGATAAGGCTTACATAAATAAGTAACATTAAACAATATGCAAAAGTGCGAATGTGTATAAAAACTAACATTAAGATTTTATCTTTCAATTTTTACCTACATAATTATTTTCTACGGTTTTGTATTTTGCAAACATAATAACAATAAATTACCTTAAAACTAGAACTAGATTTTCAGGTATAGAAAATAAATAAATAACAATACAATTGGGAAGTTTTGGTAACAAATTCAATTTGGTTTACATGCAACTTAAAATTCGAAACTTATGGCAACTCGAACAAGAAAGGATTCAATTTTACAACATACAAGAAAATAAATAGTAATCCCTGTCATAACAAACATACAAATGTTCCTTTATTATAGATATAGTATGTCCAATATTTGGGAATGCATCTCTTTTATTTGGCATACAGCAGTTTCAGTTTTTTAAGGTTTTTTATAATTTTTGGGTTGCTCTATTAAGTTACTGTAATTTAAAAAAGATACCTTCCCTACTGCGTCTTTTTCTCCTCTACAAAAGGCACTGTTAGATTTAAAATCCATGTTTCATTGTTGAGGCACCATCACTAACTTTTAAAGAGAGAACAAAATTTTTATTAGATAAATTCATCTATATACGTAAATTTGCTTGAGAGATATCGATAGACACATCCTAATCAGTTCAATCTTGTGAAAAGAACACAGTGGCTACTATCAGTTCTTCCAGTTATATAATATAACTAAAAGGTTGCCATACATCCTTCTAGAATTTTGTGGTAAACCTACGACGGCGTCCTGGGGAGATAAAGTAAGAATTCTGAGAAAAGGTCAGAATTTTGAGTTACAATATCAGAATTCTGAGATAAAATTTCAGAATTCTGAGACAAAAAGTCAGAATTCTGAGATAAAAAGTCAGAATTCTGAGATAAAATGTCAGAGCTTTGAGATAAAAAGTCAGAATTCTGGAATTCTGGATTGATATTTTGATATTTCTTACTTAATCTTTATAACTCAGAATTGTGACTTTTTATCTCAGAATTCCGACATTTTTTCTCAGAATTCTGACATTTTATCTCAGAATTATGACTTTTCAATCTCAGAATTCTGACACTACCTCAGAATTATGACTTTTTATCTCAGAACATACTTTTTATCTCAGCATTCCGACTTTTTATCAGAATTCTGACTTTTTATTTCAGAATTCTGACTTTTTATTTAAGCGCTGTTTTAAAACCATCTACTTAGATAGAAGATGTTAAAAATGTACTTTTCTGTCGCTCATCTTGATTATTTGGTTGTTACTTGTAATTAAAACAACTGCCAGGTAACGTAAATATTGGTTTAATTATGACTGCCATTGTAAAATACTTTAGATGTATAATCTATTTGTTTTTCGGTATCAAGAACAGTGGAGTAAAGTAACTTTTTGTGACTCATCTGTAGTGGTCTTCTAATAACTGTTCACTCATTTTGTAGATCTATACCAGATATTCTGAGATACGAAGGGAGAGTAAGTACCTGATCGATTTGTGCTATTTATTGTGCGTCTCGAATACAGAACTTACCATTCCCACAAATATCAAGTATTTTTGGTCGTTCGTGAAGTCTTTGAAGCAGAGTGGAATACCTTGTGTAATGATATATAAGGGCGAAACCAAGGACACTCCTCAGCAGATTGTACGCTCGTTTTGGCAGCACTTTCAGGTCTTCTATACACGACTACAGTAATAACTCTCCCGGGATACTGCACAATCATAGCTTCACCAAAGAGGAGATACTGGCTAAGTTGAGCTCTCTGGACATCGGGAAGGGCCCAGGTCCTGATGGAATCCCTCCCATACTCCTTAAGAAATGTGGAGAGTCCATCGCCGATATTCTGCGTATTATCTTCCAGAGGTCCATTGATTCTGGTTAGTTTCCCAAAGCATGGAAGCAGTCGACCATGTTTCCCATCTTTAAATAGGGAAATAAGAACGACGTTGAAAACTATAGAGGCATATCTTTGCTTTCCGTTATACCTAAGATCTTTGAATCTATACTGACCGATGAAATATTCTGCTCATTTAAACAATTGATATGTGAGGAACAACACGGTTTCTTTAATGGCCATGCAACAGCCACTAACCTGGGCCCTTTCCAGGGTTACTTGATTGAAAAAGTGCACGCTGGTTCCCAGGTGGATGCTATTTATACCGATGTTTCGAAAGCATTTAACAATGTATCACATAAACTACTATTAAGAAAACTGCGCAGCATGGGAATCGGTGGGAAATATTTGGAGTGGATCGGATCATACTTGACTGGGACAGAGCAGTGTGTCAAGCTAAATGGTTTAGTCTCAGAGCTAATAGATGTTGTTTCGGGTGTGCCTCAGGGCTCTAATCTTGGTCCGATCCTGTTTCTGTTGTTTATCAACCTGCAAGTGTCTACTTTACGCAGACGACTCAAAGCTGCACGCTGAAATTAATTCATTGGTCGACTGCTACGCAGTCCAGAATGATTTGAATGACTTGGCAGTGTGGTGTGAGAGTAATGAGTTGAATGTAATGAGTCGGCAAATGCAAACTTGTGCGCTTCCATCGTCGCAAGGGCATCGTTCTCCTCGATTATGTTATAGGGGAGGAATCTTTGGAGGCTGTGGAAACAATTAGCGACTTGGGTGTGGTGTTTGATAGGGAGACGACATTTAATAAACATGTAGAGAATATATCTTTGAAGGGAAATAGAATGCTGGAATGCTTGAAACGCACATGTAAAGTTCTGCGGGATATTGGGGCAATAAAATCTTTGTATAATTGCCTTGTTCGTTCTATCCTCGAATATAGTGTGGTCACCTTTCTACAGATGTAATGCCGAAATGCTAGAACGGATACAGAACAGTTTCTGTAAATTCGTTCCGTATAAGCAATGCTTCCCTTATGAACACCTTCCAAATGTCGTATGTTTCCCTCGGTCACAGTGTCTTTTTGAAATGTAATTGTTTCCCAAAATTGTAAATCTATTTTGTGCTCATTGCTGTTCTTTTATATTCTACGACAAACTCTAATTTGTTAGCTTAGGTTTACTTTTAACTTTAACTTTAATGTATAAATTGGAATTAAACAATTCTGTAATGTACAGGGTTATCCAACGAGGACTAGACAAGGCGATTTTTTGACTTTCCCTGTACTTTTATAAAAAAAAAACTGAAATAGCCATCTTTTGTAATTTTCTCCCGCGAATTCGTATATGTTCAGCACAAAACAATTGAACATCAAATAAAAGTGCTAGGGGTCACTTTGATACAGTGGCGTGCAGTGCCATTTAGAAGAGGGTAGGCAACATAATAGAAAATGATACAGAAGGAATAAGCCCGCTGCAGGCGCCGCCGTAGGTAGAATTTTTTTCAAGTGCCACCCCCAAAAACTTCCCTTTTGAGGCTCCAAAAAATGTAGGCATAGAGCCTTTTCAATTCGAGTTTCGCCAAAACTATGCAAAGAAAATGCGTTGTAAATGGTTAGTCGACTGGCCTTGTTTTTCTGAGACATTTGACACATTATTTACATCAATATACCCACGTTTACTCTACAATTTCCTTCTTCGCAAAGAGTAAGCATAGTCAACAATACATTTTAATTTTATGACGACACCTGCAGAGCCACTAATAATTGTCATGGATTTTTTTATTAAAATATCGAGGTTTTCTTTCTAACCAACAAAACTAACCCACAAAGAAAACCACAACCCCTTGTATAGGTACTAAACTAACTAAACTTTCAAAACTATAACTAAAAGCGCAGGGCGTCAAATCCCAATCTCACACAAGAATAAGGCACATGGAAAAGGGAACCTGAGATTATTCTTATTTATGGCTGGCCAATGCCGGTGTTGTATTATCGGGTTTCAGTTTCTTGCAAAAAAAAATGCATGGCGTTATTAATACGAATACCCAGATATCGAAATATTAATAAATTTAGGGATACCCCATGTACTGTAATTTTAAACATTATTAAATAATAAAGCTTTCTTAACCATACCCTGTATTGATGTAACCGATAATCGCTTTCAAACCAATTACTAAAGCGCAAAAAAACAATAACAATATGATCCTTGGTAAAAAAGAATGTCTATCAAATCAAAACATTAATTAAAGAGAGCACATTTTGGCAACATGACTTATCGTTGCGTCGCGTCGCGTCGGTCGGCCCGGACCATCTTCGCATGTTTTGTCTCTTTTCTTTTTATGTAACGTTTCATTTGGCTGCCTTTTTTCAAGCACTGCTTTTCGCTTCCATAGTAAATCCAGTATTGACGGTATAAATGCATGCCTTCGGTTTGTTATGGAATGCTTTTTAGCGGTTGCCGTCGGAGAATATTATTCCGTTGAATATAGGTAGCGTAATATGAGTGGTAGACTGTGATGTTTTTCTATAATATAATTCATATTTTAATTGGCGCTTAAGCTAAGCTGTTTAAATTTGGATTATACTTATTAGTAAAATTATAATTTATATTATCAGGATTAAAATTAAATGAGAAAATATAAAAAATGTCAAAACATCAGGGTAGGCAATGCATTTGTGCTTTCATTGTGTGCACGCCACTGCTTTGATATTTTTTAAATGCGATGCCATATTTTTAATGTGCTTATCCGATTTCTCATATAAATTTTGATCTAAAATGATCGATTTTTAATTCAAAAACGCCTTTTTTCTTCAGTTTTAAATTCGGAATATGTTCGTCTACCGTACAATTAATACCTGATAGATGGATACCTGTTTCACCTTTTCAACCTTTAACCTGCTTTAAGCGGCCGTCAGTCAGGCCAAATAATCAACTTTCAAATTTCTATACTATATTTTTCACGAATTAGTTACAAATAATGAAATATTCTTTAGAAGAACGACTAAGTGTAGTAAAATTATATTACAAAAGTGGAGAGAATGCTCGATAAACACCAAGAACATTTTTTGAGAGTTTCCAGAGACACATTTCAGTAGATACAATTCTCAGAATTAAGACCCTATTTGAAGAAAGCAAGACATTGAAAAATAAGCCAAGAAAGATGAAAAGACAGAATATAAGGAATCGAGCCATTGTTCAATATTTTACTATAAATCCGAAGAGTTCTATTCCGCAAGCGGTACGAGAAGTACGGTATGGTCCAGGACTCCGGAGAGTAAGCTATGGAACAGTTCACAGAACTTTAAAAAAATGTGGTCTAAAACCATATTGCATCCTTCCCGTTCAATACTTAACACAACATCAAAAAGAACTTCGATTTCGATTTGTTGCTTCAATGCTGATGAGAGAGCAAGACGAAGATTATAATTTATATAATAAAATTCTATGGACTGACGAAGAGTCATTTTACAACATCGAGGGTATACAATCGGAAAAATTCAAGATACTGGGCAGCAGTTAACTCTCATAGATATGAAATGTTTCAAGGTAGGAGCTTACTTAATGTTTGGTGTGGGATGTTAGAAAATCGAATCATTGGACCACTATTTTATCGTGGCTCTTTAACAGGCCAAAGATACCTCCCGTTTTTTCAAAACGATATCGAGGATTTCTTGGAAAGATTGCCATTGCAAGTCTACAACAATATCATTTGGCAGCAGGATGGTGCTCCGCCTCATGCAGTTCGAGAAGTGGTAACATACTTAAATGAGCATTACAATCAGTGGATTGGCCGTAACGGAACAATTCATTGGCCACCAAATAGCCCCGATATCACGCCAATGGATACATTTTTATGGGGTCATTTAAAAACTGTAGTTTATCAACGACCGAACAGAAGTCTCGAGGATATTCAGCAAAAAATTATAAATGAAATTAATAGACTTAACCAGGACCAAAATATTGTAAGGGATTCCTTGGAGAGACTGAAAAAGGGGCATCGGTCGTGTTTTGCAAATAATGGAGAACACATCGAACAATTATATTATTGAGATTAAAGTTATTAAGTTAGTTTATAGTTTTTTTCTAATATGTCATACTGTTTTTATACGTAAACAGAATAGATTTGCAAAAACTACCATTCTTTGTAACTAATTCGTGAAAAATATAGTATAGAAATTTAAAAGTTGATTATTTGGTCTGACTGAAGGCCGCTTTAAAGCAGGTTAAAGGTTGAACAGGTGAAACGGGTATCCCTGATATATGGATACCCGTATTAATCGTACGGTAGACGAACATTTTCCGAATTTAAAACTGAAGAAAAAAGGCGTTTTTGAATTAAAAATCAATCATTTTAGATCAAAATTTATATGAGAAATCGGATAAGCCCATTAAAAATATTGCATCCCATTTAAAAAAATATCAAAGTGACCCCTAGCACTTTTATTTGATGTTCAATTGATTTTTGCTGATCATATCCGAATTCGCGGGAGAATATTACATAAGATGGCTATTTCAGTTTTTTTTTACAAAAGTACAGGGAAAGTCAAAAAATCGCCTTGTCTAGTCCTCGTTGGATAACCCTGTACATGAATAATTAAATAAATAAATAAATATTTAGTAATATAGGATAGTTGTTGTTATTGTTCGTTTCACTGTGGGCTTCGCATATAGCATTTACCCAAATCGAGTGGGAGGCAAGGGGGATAGACCGGTTCAGTGACCGCCCCTCCTACAACAATTTCTTTCTTTACAGCTGGCTTCAAACTTTTCTTAAACTTTCCAAAAATAACCCCGATTCCCAATGTTATTATTCAATTCACTTTATACTTGTACATGTTTTTACTAAGAGGATAGTTAGTTAGACAGACAGCACAACAGAGGTTAACACTCTTCTCGCTCCCGGACAACCGGAGGAGCATTACACACACCGAAAGGTTGTCTCGGATGAAGAACCCATAGGATTAAAAGAAAGGATTCTAATTAGATTGTTTCACTCAATTTTGATGCCTTTATCTTGTTAATTACATTTTTTTAAACTCCTACATCATAAGGTTATTAATGTTATCGTTGTCGAAGTAAGCTATTACTACGATAACTTTATAGTCTGATTCTATTGTGAGTTAGATGTTTATTAATTAAAATCATTGTTGAATCATTAATGTTTGATAATAAAGATCCGACTGAAATGGTGCTAGGCACGTTGACTTTAATTAACTCTCTGTACAAGTCTTTGTCCATTATGGGGCATACGAATAATATATACACAAGCTCAGATATCCCTGTGTTACATTCACAATCTGAGGATTCCAATAGCCCCAATTTAAAAAGATGAGCCGGAGTAAGACAATGACCTGATCTCATGCGAATAATAGTTGTTATGTGTCTTCTATCTACGAAGGTTATATTTTTATACCATGGTGTAAATTCGCACTCCCCTGAATAGAGGCATACCATACCCCTTTTTCCCTTGCAGATTGTTTCCACCAGGCCTTCCACTCACTTCGAGTTTTCCTTTTTATTAAAGGATATAGCTCTTCTTGTTATACTTTATTTTTAGAGGTACATTCAGAATTCTACCCACGTTTGCAAGTTTATCAGCCATTGTATTACCATGAATATTCGAATGACTCGCTATCCAGGCCAATATAACCCTAGAGTTTAGTGATTCGTTCATTTCTATCAACAGCTTTTTTGTATCATGAGCAATAATTGATATATAACTTTTAAAAATCAGACTTAACATGCTTTTTCTCAAAAAGGTTTGGTGAACAAGCAAATGCCAAATTTAAATTGAGTGAAAAACTGGCAACCAGCGATGCACTGTGGCTTATTTTTTTTTTTTACGGTCATGACATTTGGCCCAAGGTCAAAGTGACGAAAATTAAAAAAGTATATGTACTGTAGACTATGTACACATTCCACAATTATCTACAATGTTTTTTGCAAGAAGATAATGTGTGATAAAGACCCCGTTAAAATCGAAGAAAATAAGAACTCTTATTTAGTGCGAATTTATCCGGCAAGTATTCTGCAATATTTTGTAGTGATTACCTTTGAATTTGGTTTAGATTTTCTTCTTTATACATTTCATTATGGCTTCCTGTTCTGCAGGTAAGTTTAGCAGTAAATTATTAAAACAGTCAAGATATATGATATTTTAATTATTATTTTAATTTTACTAGAGTGCCAGAAAAAAACGCCTTTTGGCAGGGAGTTAAAAAAATATATTTTAAAGTCTAATTCTTGGTCTATTAAATAAAAGTATTTGCAATGTGCGCAGACGTGCGGAACGTTATTTATTTTACTCTTCTTTTCTTTTAGGTAACAGCCAGACTGTTATTACAAAAATGCAAATGTTTGAGTTTCTTTGGGAAAACGGTATTCTTTCCCATGCGAATAAGTCAACATCAAAAGAAAAAATGCTTGATTATCTGAGGCAGCCAATTCCATCTGTTGAGGACCAAGATGCTCAAACGAAAATTATTTTTTTTTCCAAGAATGTTGTGGCACGCTGGAGGAGCAGCGGTAGAAATAAAAAATCGTTTCTAAAAAAAATTACCATTGGCTGAGTGAAGTTCTCATCATGTCTAAGCCTAAAAAATCTTTTCAACAATGTACTGAAACTCCAAAAGCTTTGAAGACTTCGAATTATTTTAACGAAATATCCGTCAGAAGTAAAAGAAGGCGTACACAACATTTGGTAGCTAAACATAATTCTGAAGAACTTGCATTTGCAACACAATCAAGTTTCACAAAGAAGGGGAAAAAAGCGTTGCGTACATTATGAAAAAAGCTACATCTTCATCTTCTAAGGAGATAAAAGCCTTAAAAACTAATAATGTGTCCAATAACGAAATTCAGCCATATTCTCCTGAAGAAGCTCTGGCTGTAATTATAGACCATAAATTAACAAAAAGTCAATATTTTCAGTTAAGAGAAGATGCCAGAAATCGAAACTGTCATATTTATCCCAGTTATGGCAGAATTTTAAAAGCAAAAAGAGATGGTTATCCAGCCGAAAAATTATAACTGAGTCCATGGCTGAAACTAAGTTGCAAAGTTTATTGGATCACACTGTTAAACGGTTGTGCTTGGCTGAAAAAACAGTAAGTCAAGAACTAGAGAACGAAATTTCACCAACTTTGGAAATTACCTACAATAAATGGGGATTTGATGGCAGTTCAAATCATTCTTTGTATAAACAAGGATTTGAAGTGAATCCAAAAGCAAGCGACTCTGATATGTTGCTTACTTCAATTGTGCCATTGAAAATGAGTCATCAAAAAGGATCCGATGAAAAAGTAGTTTGGCAAAATCCCAGATGTTCATCAACACGCTTTTGTATTCCCGTTAAGTTTCAGTTCGTTAAAGAAACCCATGAAATTATTAAACAAGAAAGCCAATATATGGAAACACAAATTGCTGCATTAGTTTAAACAACTGCAGATATTAATGGAAAATTTTTTTCATTAAACACTCTTTATTTAATACAATGCTGGGCGGAAAAGTAGTTAATACTTTGGCAAAAAATCCTTCAAGTCAAAGCTGTTATATTTGCAAAGCTACACCAAAGTGTATGAATGACATTGAAGCTGTTATAAATAAACCTTGCAATAGAAGTACTTTTCAGTATGGTTTGTCTACATCGCATGCTCACATTAGATTTTTTGAGTGCATACTGCAAATCTCCTATTGGCTTGAAACAAAAACGTGGCGTTCTGTGGGGCCTACCAACAAAACAATGATGGAAGAAAGAAAAAAAATCAATAATTCAGTTTCGTCAACAAACGGGATTGTTAGTGGATATGGTAAAACAAGGCACTGGAAATACCAATGATGGCAATACTGCCAGACGATTTTTCAACGATCCAAAAAAAGCTGCTGAGATTACAGGAGTAAATGAAGAACTTATTTACCGTTTTCCTGTAATTCTACAAGCCATCTCTGTGGTTATAAGCTTGATACTGACAAATAGCGAGAATACGCTTTAAACACTGCCAAATTATTTTGTTAAGTTTATATGATTGGTACTTAATGCCTGCTAGCGTACATAAAATCCTAATTCATGGTGCTGATGGTATGGAGAGTCTTCTTCTTCCAAGGCCAACTAAGCGAAGATGCATTAGAAGCTCGTCATAAATAGTGGTATTTTCGAGAACACAATACTCGAAAAATGAGTAGAGAGGAAAACGTTGCAGATTTATTACATATGCTTTTAGTGTCGTCAGATATGCTGATATCTAGTTTAAGGCCACTACCAAAAGTTCAATACTTTGCTACCCGAAGTACAAAACTTATTAAAAATAAGTCAAATTTTACCAGAATCCATTTCACAAAGTTTAGCTTCCGAAGATCGTTCGTCTGATGAATCATCAGTGGAAGAAAGTGACTTAGAAAATAGTGATTAAAGTTAATTATTACTTATTATTTAAAGAAATTATTTTTATTTTTTTGTGAGTTTTTAAATAGTTCCTTATAAACATTAGCAATTTGTTTCTGTTAATTTCTCAAAAACTGTATTTCTGCAAAAAAATGCAAAAATTAGGAATATGCAAAATAAAAATTATGTTTTTAAACAATTAAATGCGCATATCTATGTTACGCTTCGTTAAAAAGATATAAAATCCATCTAGTTTTTACCATATACTAATTTGACGGAGAAGTATGACTTTTTCCCATAGCTCAATATATCCAATCTGGCAAATCTAACCTCAAATGGGTACATGGAAATAATTTAATAGAATATACATTTCATGAACTTTTAACGCTCTAGTCTCTACTAGCTGAAGAGTAATAAAATGTATTTTTTTAAACTCCACGCAAAATTATCTTTCATTTGATACCTTGATACCACACAAGCCATATTTTAACTATTTTTTTTTTAAACAACCACCTATTTTATTGGAATGTTTTAATGAGTCTAAGTAGAGGCCAAACCCAGCACAGGTACCAAATTTTATCAAAATCGGTCAAATAGTTTTCGAGTTATGAGCGTTGATAGTCGATGTCCCCGTAAAAACCGGCAATGAACCACGGTGCGACGCCGACGGCTACTCATAAATCCAATTATATTAAGAACCATCAGAATCCATGTTAACGATAATATTACGAGACTCCGCATTATGGCATTATTTCCTGACCCAAAAGTCAAATTCCGCGACTTCTTGCGACTTCCAGGGTCAACGGAAACCCTCTATCTGTCCAAATCTGGATAAGGTGTGTTGTGCTAAATTGTTATTTGATGACTTGAGGAGGCTCCTGTATTATGTACAAGGCCATATTTAATAAAATACCTGATACGCCACATATTTTGAATAAAGAATTTTAATTCATAGTTAGCATATTTTAAAACCAAATAACTGTATTATAATTAGTGAATGTTGGCTTAACATAATTCATACCTATAATAATGGTATCCGAATGGAAAAGTGCTGCGTTTATATAAAAAACTGCACTTAACTTCATTACCGCGGGCGCCGTACAGTATTGATCTTTTTTATGCCTAGATGTTAAATAGCAATTTCTTTTCAGATGTGTGGTGCCTCTATTGCTTACTAATAAATAATGTTAATTTAAAATCTAAATACCAGGCTAGTTTCTCTCTCTAAAAGGTGAACCTCTGAATGGTGATCCTCTATTTGGGCTCTCAATTACAGATCGATTTGGACTTCCAATGTTTTCTTTATCTTTCGCAGCAAACTTGTACTTTTTCAATTTCTGTTCCTCAAACTGAAATGATGAAAAAAAAATTGTGCAAAAGCACCATTCACAGTAATATAAACAAAAATAAGAAAAAAATATTGAAATTGAGATCCAAACCTATACTTGCGAAGCTTATGGTAGTATGTGACGCAAAAGCAATAGTGACTAAGAAATAGTGAGGAGTGCCAAAATCGATCTAAGATACGACGGTATTTTAAAAAAATTATATTTTTAACCCTTATGGATTTCATTAACAGGTAATATCAAATCTAGTTTCACTGAAAAAACATTGAACTGCCACTTGTGGCATTATTGTTCAGCAAACCATATTATTGACTAAATAATATTCAAAATCAACTACATAATTTTTTTTCTAATTGTATTTTCTGCATAGTATTTTCTTATTTACTGTTGTACTTTTTTTCTGTGCAACTGTTTTGTATCATGTTTGTGTGTACTTAATTTTTGATTGCTATTTATTTTGGTATTATGTGTGCTAATTTAACGTTTGGCATTTGGTCCAAAGATGTATGTGTAATTATATCTAGATGTGTGTTTTGGTGTGCTACATTAATATTAGCTTTTACTTCATGCCTTGACGTAATATTTCGCTACAAAGTTAGGACAAAATGCATTATTATTATTATAAAAATAACAATAACTGTTATTAGTTTCATGACTACTTTTGCTTTAGAAAATTACAGAAAAGTAATGATTTTGAGCTTACATAGCATACAAAGAGAGCTTTACCACATACCTTATTTTTATATGAGAGGTTTTCACTTTCCAATATTTCCTTCTCTTTCCTTAATTTTTCACACTGCTCCTCAATTTGCAATAATCGGTCCAGTTTATTATTCATATTAGCTATTTTATTTTTGTTGTCTCTATTTTCCATTTCTAAAAGCTCAAAATCTTGCAGTAGAACATCATATTTTCCACTTATATCAATATATTTTTTCCTTGTTTGAGAACTTTCTTTTGCTTCCGTTTCGAATTCCTCTGATTTCGTCTTGTAATACATACACTTATCATTCAAATCTTCGTTATTTCCTTCTAGAGTTTGTAATCTTTCTTCCAAATCTTTAATTATATGTTCTTTTTGTTTTAATATAGCTTTAGTCGACTCATTTTCCTGGTTTAATAGATTCATTTTGCTTGACCAAGATTTTTCTTTAATTTTATAGCAGTCAATAGCTTCCTCCAAATCCTTGGTCTTTATAGAATAATATTCCTCTGTCTTTTCTACTTCAAGGTTGATTTGTTTGATAATTTCAATATTATTGTTCAGCTGCTCTATTATGTCCTCTTTAAGTTCCTGCTCTTCCAAAACCTGAAAATATGTGAACTATCGGTCGAAAATTATGAAAATGCAAGTCAACAGTTATTGTCTGTTTACGTACGAGCGATACATCAAAAAGACACCTACGTTTTCGCTACTATATACCAAGATATCAACATTTCCTAAAATTACAGCTGTTAATATAGCAACCAAATTTCTTTAAATATGTCTACTGTAAGTTTTAATGAAATGTAATTTACAATAGAATCTATATCGCTGTTGCAGATTCATAATTAAGAAGCTGTTATTTTTTAGTATTTCACCACAAACGAACAACCTAAAGATCAGTCAGGTCAGATGATCTCTAACGGTTCTAGAGTATTTAATTTTTATATGACAGACAAACTCTAGTCTGGGAAATTGGGATAACTATCATAAAACCCTATCCGAGTATAACAAAGAGCTTCGGAGATCCAAAAGAAGAACTTTTAGGTCCTTTTGTGAAGGGATAGATGAATTAACACCGTCCATTCGTCTACAAAAAGTGCTATCCAAGAAGTACTCAAACGAAATCGGCCTACCTACTA
Source organism: Pissodes strobi (assembly GCA_016904865.1). Lineage (NCBI taxonomy): Eukaryota > Metazoa > Arthropoda > Insecta > Coleoptera > Curculionidae > Pissodes > Pissodes strobi. The sequence goes on along the minus strand of MU186644.1, from coordinate 36,355 downwards.
AAGAAGAGAGCCCAAGACTGGGAGACACCTGAAGAAAGTCTAAGGATTATTCTAGAAAAACACTTTCCCGGGTCAAACATAATTGCTAAAGAAGAGCTGGCACAAGAAGACGAGCCCATTGAAAGCGCTCAGCGGCCTACAAAAAGGGTAACAGGTCTAGCCAACAAAATATTTACAAAAAACACAATCAGATGGGCGATACATAGCTTTAAATCCTATAAATCCCCGGGAGTAGATGGAATTTTTCCAGCCTTGTTACAACAAGATATAGAGCACCTACTACCACACATTCAAACAATCTTCACAGCCAGCTTTGCATTGGGCTACATTCCCAAAAACTGGAGGATTGTTTTTTATTTTTTTTTTTCATTTTTTTGCACATATATGTTGTTTGTGGCCTAGGTGCAATATATAATTTATTTAGCCTAAAAACTGAATATGTAATTAATTTATTGGGTGACTTATTGAAGAATAAATATTGAAATATTGTTTAGGAGCAGGATTCGGAAGGCACTCTTAAAGAAGCCTTTATATAACCCAATAGACTTCTTGACTAATGAAATGTCCTTCAATGATTCTTAGAATATCTTTGTCTTTGTCTGTTAGTTTTGTGTTGTTCCATACTTTTTTAACCTGTTTTAATATTTTAATAATCTTTAGTGTATTTTAAACTATCTTTTGCGTGTTGAGTAATCTTAAGAACTGTCTTATTGAATTACATAGTCTTAAGACTTCTTAATGTGATGACAATTTTATTGACCTGTGTAAACCCTATTTGGTGCTAGCATGAATAAATGCTTTGATTTGACATTGCTCAGTAGTGATCATGAATATGTTTAATTGCACAGATGAAGTACTAAAATTCAAGCTATGATGAGTGAAGAACTAGAAATCAGTATTTTATAATTCTGAATACCTTTTAAAACATGGAAAGAATTCTGTGAGGAATAAGATAAATAAAAAAGTATGTTGGACTGTAGCAGAACTGCACATATTGGCTTAGGTATGACATCTGTATGTAAGAGATTTTTGTAGGATATTATTTTCCACTTCTCTTGACAGATCATTCTAAACATTCACTGGAATAAAGGTTATATTTATTTAAATATCCACTAACAGGAACTACGGCCAATGGAGAAATGTAACGGGTAAATAGTATGAATTCCCTGGATGGTACACATATATAAAGCGATCTGTTTAAACCAAATGATTTCACATGACTAACCTTTTTTGAGTAATGCTTGACTTGATCTTCATACTGACTCACTTTGCATAATAATTCTTCTTTAAGAGTCTTTATTGAATCTTCATTTAATTTTATAGATGATTCATACTGTAATTCAAGGTCATCGTTAAATTCCTTAGCCTCCTTTAATTCAATCTCCAACTGGAAATGTCTCGTTTCATAATCAATTAGTTTCTCTTCACACCTATAACAAATGTCCTGGAAGGTTTATATTTTGTTTTGCAGAAATTACAAAATGCAGTGACTATAGAAATAGAAATGGTCTATATAAAATATCTAGCAAATAATAAATTTAAGTTTTTTTCTTTTTGGATAACACCTTGCAGTTATTTTGGGATAGACAGCTTTCAGAGCCGAATAAAAATTAATGAGCTATATATTTCTCTACACATATTTATGGCATAATATTGCCCCAAAATTAACAAACACTTTATTTCTAAAATCGGTGCCCTACTGTTTTACTGATGATCTTTTATATGACCCTTGAACGGGTCCTAATACAGACCCCTGCCGAACCCCACGCTCAATACCGCAAACCCGCCGCACACCCTAACTGATCATTGACTGAGTTCAAACTGAAAAGTAGGATCCAAATTAGTCAAGAGCAGAACCCCTAAAACCGCCCCTTTCCAGCTTCGACAGCAGTATTCCGTAACCCACACAGTCGAAGGCCTTAGACAAATCAGAGAACACTGCTGCCGTCGCCTTCCCCTGATTCATAGGAAGGTACACCGCATCGAGAAAGCTTTGAACTCTGAACTGAACTGATGCAAGGTAATGTTACAATAAACAATTTCAATCTCACAACTCTTATGACCAAAACTATTACTAAAGTCGTTAATAATTGACCAATTTTCAGTCTCTGTCTGTTTACCTTGTTAGTTCCTGTTTTAACTGTTCCACATCTCTATCTGAATTGATAAGTCTCTTCTTTAAAACCTCAATAGTAATTTGGGAATTACAAATCGTTATTTCATAGGCTTTTATCTCTACGGTAAGCTTCTTAAGTTCCTCTTCTTTTTCATGTAGGACCTTGCTCAAATTTTGTATCTTACATTTCAATTCATTTGCTGTATTAGCGGAATTCTTTTCCAGCTCTTCTTGACTAGACATTAACTTCTCATACTTCTTTTGAAGCTTCTCATAAGCTAGATTGGTTACATCAAGAGAATTCTGAATTTCTTTCTTTTCTAATTCACACTGAATAATGTTGTATTCACTTATAGCCTGACATTCTTTTAAAATGGCCTCAGACTCTGCTTCTTGGCTTTGTAACTGCAAAATAAAATATAAATTATGCCAAAAACCATTCAGACATATTAGTGTGGGTTTCAAAATATAGATATCAGAAAATATGACTAACAGAGACCTTGACAAAAAGTGGTCTTTGTGCATTCTGATTTCTTTATTAAGTACCATGTAAGAAAAAAAAAGTTCTATGACGAAAAGAGGCTTTGACAATAATTTCGCCTTGCGCTGCTTCATAAATTATTCAAGTAAGATTACTTCACACATACCTTTTCTTTCCATGTACTTTCTAACTCCTCCAGCCTTCTCTTCAATGCGTCCCCAGATGATTCATTGAGATCTTTAATTTTAATTTCATAATCTAATATAACTTGTCCAATTTGATATTCATGAGCTTTCTTCAACTTCTTGAGCTCTGCCTCAAGTTTTGCTTCAATATCTTTTAATTTAATACCTGCTTCTTCTTCTTGTTTTTGTAACTTGGTCATTGTTTGGAGCATTTCAAATTCAAGATCTTGTAGTTCATTTTGGTGTTCTCTTTGTATCTCCTCATTTTTTAATTTAAGATCATCCAAGTCTTTTTTATACTGATCAAGTTCTTCAGTGAGCTTGTGAATATATTTGGTTTTCTTTTCACATTCTTCACTTTTCTCCTTGAGAGCTTCAACATCATTATTAAATAAATCTTTTGGCTTCAGTTTTGTGGCAGAGATTGCAGTCTTTGTTTTCTTTGGTAAGGTTGGCTGAAACAAACCGAAAATATTTATAATTTCAAACGTTATAATGTAATTTAGTTGAAGCTACTCATAAGAAAGCTACAATAAAATACGTAATATATTATATAATGATCTCATTCACACACAAAGCTTTCTATAGATTGAAATTAACACTAAAATTATTTTTTAGAAAATGGCTTCTCCAAGACGGAATGGATCAGACTGTCCATGTAAGCTTTTCGTTTCTCATATCTCGTGCCTATCTCAACTTGTTCGTTTCTATAATCTACGCCTTTTGTTGTGCATTAAACTCCTCTTCAAGGAAGGACACTCCAACTTATCTTCACGTTGTAAAGTTTTATTAATGTACTGATTTGTTGAAAATGCCCTGTGTTTCTAATTATAAAATCGAAACTCTCGATCCTGCTTAATTTGCAAGACCAAGATCGAGACCGTCTTTTGGTTAGCAAGATCAAGTCCAAGACTGTGTATGCAAGTTCAAGATCAATACCATGTCCTGCAAGACCAAGAGTTTTGCAAGTTGCAAGAGTCTTGCGAAACTCTTTCAAAATTCGCGCTGTTGGTAAATGTTCGATTGTTAGATTTTTGTTATCGAAAATTTCAGATTTTTAGTTACCCAATGGTACGAGTGATGGTTGGTTTTCAAAAATTATATGTCCTTTGCCATGAGTGAGGAAAAAAGCCTACATGAAGTACGAGTTGGAAAAGCAAAAACACAACTCGAAAAAAAAAACTGGCAGAGATTCAGACACCTGGGGCATTAGTAATGGAGGTACAAATGAACTGTCTTCAAATTAGTGCAATCCCAAATAAATTAGTAATAGGTTTCTGGATATATATAAATTTATTATCCCAATTAATCCTGTTGCACTATCTTGTTACCAAAACAAAAATTGAAAATTTTGCAGGGGAAAATGTTCACGAAGCACCACTTAAAGTTTTTATTTATGTAGGTAAGGTAAAAAGTGTGGTAT
>MU186644.1:15798-32140 GCA_016904865.1 Pissodes strobi | reverse complement strand
ACCACTTAAAGTTTTTATTTATGTAGGTAAGGTAAAAAGTGTGGTATAGTCTGTAAACCGAGCGTTGATCGTTACGTCATAAATCCTGACGTCAGATCAGTTTTGAAGCATGTCCTGAATTGATTCACAAGAGTCTTGGGAGGAGCATAACTTACCCTTCGCGCATGATCCATTTCGTGTCGGTAAAATAGACGGCTATTGTCGATATCGAATGTGAGGTTAGATAGGACGCTGAATTCAAAACCAAAACAATAACAAACAAGATGTCATAATCATGAACTCGTGTACTCGTGATTCACAGATTTAATTTAAAGAAACTAACCGATAAACATGTCTTTTTTCACTCTGGTAAGATAATATTTGGATCTCCAATATGAATATTTTAATTTTATGCAATCTACTTTGTTTTAGGTGAAGAAAAAAGTCTTGTGAGGTTTGCAATAGGAACTTAAATTAACAACACAATACAAACAGAAACATTCTAGTGTTCTAGTAAAATTCCAGCAGAAATTCTTAGATATACAGGGGTCTTGTTATCTTGTGTGAATGAAAACATATCTAAAACCTGCGAAATTTCGAATAATAAGTGGAATCTTTGCTACGAGAAAAGTTATGTAATTATGCATGTGATATGTGGTTAATTGAAGAAACATTCAACTCAATTCAAAAGCAATGTACTGTGAAACAAACTTGGCCGTGATAATAGTGTATAAAAAATCACAGACATTTTTAATATCAGATATGCAACTGAAACGTGATTTGGACCTTTTCTTTACCAATTAATTTTTATTTGTCATACGATTGTGAACTTGTAAGCATCTGTAAAGTGCAGTAAACAAATTAATAAAAGGAGAAATTTACCATTGCAGTAAACTTTGGCATATATTTAAATTTGACTCTAAATGCAATTTTATTCTTCGGTTAGCTACGGTTTTTGTTGTCTTATCATTTAATTAATCATTTCACATTATAGCAGTTTCTGTAGTTAATAAAACTGAAAGACCTCAAACATGTAGCTTTTCTTTAGTTTTATACATGTAGGTAAGTAAGTTTTGTTTATAATTTATTTGTGTTATGCAATGGTTCAAACGCTTAGATTCGTAAAAGTTTATTTAATTTTTGTACAAGTTTTGCTTATTATGTAGCTGTAAATATCGCCATTACGGCCTTAGTTCAAACTTTTAATAATATTTATGCTATTTTTAACTTAGGACATCTCCTATAAAATATATTAAATGGGCGATGGTATAGCATAATATTGTATTTGAGTCTGTTGTACTTCAGTTATAACCAAAACTAACTAAAGTAACTTAAACAAAGTAGAGTAGATTGACACCATAAAATAAAACAAATATGAGAGAAAACGAAAATAATGCTAATTTATTTCCAAAGAACGAATAATAAGTAGTAATAATTCACTCATTATAAAAAAAACCATACCACACAATCGATGGAAAGAGATGTTGTAATTTAAGGTTCTTGTATCATGTTTTACGAAAGGGGTCATAGTATCTTCTGTGCTTATGAGCACACTGTTTCCTGCTCTTCGCTAAAATAATACTCATCATCCGAGTGACAAGAATTGAGATCGATAATGACCGGTAATATATACAAAGCATCTCTCCTTTTTCCAGTCCTCGCTAATTGTATTATAGCATTTGTGTGATGAACATAATTTCTCCATTTTTTTGGTGTAATCTAAAACAGATTCTCTTATAAAATAGCAATATCTAAAAGTTAGACCAGATTCTTACCTTTTGAAGTGCTTCATTCCACAAATTTAAAACAGCTTCGCTTGTGACGCAGACTCATACATCTGCTTGTGACAGCATGTAGCGAACTGATACAAGCCTCGTAGTAACGCTTGCATTTTGACCATACCATCTCAATAGGATTATATTAGCAGATCAGTAGATATCTGCACTATGTCAATATTCATCAGATTCGTTTGCAATGAACACAGTGTGAGATGTTTGCCTACAATAAAACCGAAATAATGAATAAATTATTTAAAATAATGAAAAATTAAATGCAGATTACCTCTCTCATACATGCTCTCCTTATAGTATGGCCATGAAGTTTGTGAAGAGGCTCTCCATGAGAGGAAATAATAACAACATTTGCCTTGGTTTTAAAGTCAACAAGTTTCTAGACTGCTTTTCAATGCATTCTTTGCACAGTGGCTGACGATATTCCTAAAGCATCAGAAACTCTCTACAACAAATAATCCTACTCTTTATATATTGTAAAAACTGCACTTTTGTATCAACTTACATTAGGTATATACTGCACTCACGGGTAAAAGCGTTTTTCCTGCTGCTTTTTCGCGATTAAAATAGTCTATTAGTTTTAAAATGAGGACTTGCTCATTTTCAGTGTACCGATGTCCAGGCATATTCAACTGCGACAACAATCACAAATAAAAACAAAAAAATACGTTGGATGGAGGGACTTCAAAAAGTAAATAAATATATATTTGACACTTTGACAGATGAGGAATTTCATTAAATTCATCATCTGATATCCTAGCATGCGCAGCTCAACGTACGTCCGTGACGTCAAATTTCTGTCACCCCCGATTGATGGTGGTATGAGAGAGAAAGACAAGGTATGACGTAACGATCAACGCTCGGTTTACAAACTATATTACACCACAGTTTATAGAGAGTCATGTAAAAAAGCGCTGTGAAGGCGCATTTGTTGTACAGGCAGAAAGGCTTTCTACTCAGGGAAGAAATCAGGCGTTTAAACTGAGCGTTGACTATGCTGAAAGGGATAATGTTTTAAATCCGGCCATTTGGCCGACTGGTATTTTAGTCAGAAAGTTTTACGAAGTAAGAGCTTCTCGGGAGAACTCTGATGGTTCTAACCAGAATTTTCATTAAGAGCAAAAGGGCATAACCCCTTAAGAAATGGCATGGGCACAGATCGAAGTCCCAAAAATCTAATTTGTGGTTTTTACCAGAACGTTGGGAGATGTTGCACTAAACTTAAAGAACTACAGGCTGTCGTGGAAGTCTGTGAGTATGATGTGATTTTACTGAGTGAAACTTGGTTAACACAGGATTTTTCTGATAGTAAGCTTGGATTTGAAGACTTTGTGATTTTTATACAAGACCGTGATATCAGCAGTGGAAAGTTGCGTGGTGGTGGAGTGCTTATCGCTACAAGGAGTCTTGGGGCTAAAAGAGTCACTGTACCGATGAACGGTGTGGAGCATATATTTGTACAGTGTAGGTGCAGAGCTAAAAGCATTATTTTTGGATGTGTTTACATTTCTCCGGGGTCAGCGAACAGAGTTTATGCTGATCATTATGAAGTTGTCGAGTTGCTATTGGAGAATGAAGAAAAATATTCTGTGTTTTTGGCCGGGGACTATAACCTACCAAACATATAGTGGCATAGCGATGGTCAGGGTTTGTATGCATTTTTCAATGGTGCAGTGGTGGATGTAGACTCCCCAGTTTCAAACCTGTGCCAGACATAATTTTTATGATATGCTTCAATTTAACCATGTTTTGAATAGTAGAGGTGTATTGTTAGATTTAATATTTGGCAATTTGGGTGACGTTAAGGTTTTTTCAGCACTTGAACTACTTTTACCTGACATCATTCTGCTGCTTCATTTTTTTTTTCGTTGGAGTACAACACCCAGGTTGCTGGGTATGAGGAATTTTCTTATGATTTTCGTAATGTGGATTATGTATCGATTAATATTTTTATAGCCAACTATGATTGGAATGTATTAAAAGGTGTGTTGATGTAGCTGTAAGCTATTTTTATGACTATATAGTATGTTATGTAATTGACAGTTTTGTTCCTCTGAGAGGTACCGGACCTCGTCTTTTCCAGGGTGGTTCTCTACTGAGCATCGCTCTCCGATCATTGAGAAGAAAATGGCTCATGGGAGGTACATCTCTACAGGGCTGAATTCTGATTAACTTGAGTTTCGGAGTTTGAGGGAGGAGTGCAGAGATCTTAGAGGATTGTGTTATCGGTCATATATTGATAGGATTGAGAATAATATTAATGATAATCCAAGATCATTTTGGTCTTACATAAGTAATAAAATGCAGGGATATAGCATTCCCCAGCATGTGAGGTTGAATGGGGTTGTTAGTCAAAACAATGACGAGCTGGCCAACTTGGTTTATGCGGATAACAGTGTGCCAGTGCCTGACTATGGGGCTGATAACCGGGTGAATATCAGTAAATATTCCTTTACCTCTCTGGTTTGACTCATATTCCTTCTAAACTTACATATGGACCAAACGGTATACCAACGTTTTTTATGAAAAAATGCATTTTCACAATTGCAGTAACTCTTCATATAATATTTAATGTTTGTTTGAGTATAGGAGTTTTTCCGCGTTTCTGGAAGATAAGCTACCTAAAGCCAAGTTTTAAATCAGGCAAGAAGCCCGAGGCAGAAAATTATAGAGCAGTGTGTAATCAGTCAGAAATGCCAAGGTAGCTTGATATGTTGGGATTATAGAGGAATAATGAACGAGGAGCAGCATCGTTTCCTTTTGGGTAGATCTGCCGGCACAAATTTGGTTCTGTATGAGCACATTATTGCGGAGTCCATGGAGAGGGGAGTGCAGGTTTACTCGGTTTACACGGGCTTTTCTAAGGCGTTTCATCGAGTCAATCATGATGGTCTGCTGGTTGCTAAACTGCGGCCGCTGGGCTTGGGCCCGTTGATACTGAACTGGATCGACAGTTACGTGACGAACAGGAATCAGATTGTCAGGCTTGGTAATCACTACTCTGCTGAAATGGGAGTCCTTTCTGGTGTCCCGCAGGGAACCCACTGTGTACCGATTCTCTTCATTCTATTTTTAAATGATTTACCCAGATGTGTTCCTCGGGATCGTCTGCTCATGTTTGCTGATGACGGACGTGAAGCTTTTTAGGTGTGTGGCCACAATGTGTGATGCGCTACAACTCCAGGAGAATCTGGAAAACTGGTGCCGGGATAATGGTATTGTTACGTTTTCCGTGGGTTCAGACGAAATCACAACTGCTACTATTTTAAACTTACTCTCTTTATTCTTTATCACTCTAAACAATTAACACACTAGACTACTCTTTATAACTATTAGACAACTATTAATTAACCCAAACTAACCGCAACTCGCGTTCTGCCCGCTATTTATATACAATCTTAAATATATCGCGAACCGAGGCCTCTCTATATTATTCTCGACCAGGGCTGCACGCATACCACAGCTCTCGAATTTTCTCGGCCCGCGATGACTCATACGAAATAAGGTAGACGCGACAAAGCTAGTTCTATAGGATAGCACAAATACATTCCTGACAGTATGAATCTTAATGCCAGAAAATGCAACAGCATTACTTTTTCTCGCCAGAGGAACGCCATTGCATTTCCTTATTCTGTAAATGATATTGTTTTAACGAAGTGTACTGCAATTAAGGATCTGGTGGTCACCTTGCATTGTAAATTTTCATTTAATGATCATATTAACTCATAACTTCAAAAACTTTTACACTTTCGGGATTTATCCAAAGATCTTCTGCTGACTTTTCTATCTTTACTCTGAAGATTCTTTATTGTTGCCTTGTCCGTTCTGTTCTGGAATATTGTTCTGTGGCCTGGAACGCATCATATGGGTCTCATATTGAGCGTATAGAGCGAGTAAAGAACAAATTTCTAAGATTAGTGGCTTACCGATGGGTATGCACGGGATCAGTATGAGTATGGTCATGTGAGAGAGTTGCTGGGCATTGATTCCTTGGAGATGAGGTTCTTGATGGACATGTGCTTCTTGCACAGGGTCGTGCATTCTTCCATAAATTGATGGCCCTGCATTACTTGGTTTGATTTCGTTGCATGTTCCGGACTGAAGAGGTAAGCATACAGAAGTATTTAGAGTGCTTTTTCATTACAGAAACTATGGCAGGAGTGAGTCCATGTCAAGGATTGTTAGGGGGGCGAATTGGTTGAGTGCGCGGGTCTGTGTATTCGGCCAAGGTGTGTCTGCGATCAGGGAGATGGTAACGAAACTGAATGAGGTTCTTTAACCTTGAAAGAATATGTATATGTCTTAGGATATTTTATTTGGATGTTCTGTGGATGTTGTGTATTTTTAGACAGTATTATCTTGGCTGTAAAATTGAAAAGTTGCAAGTTCGTAAATAAATAAATAAATAAAAAATAAATAAAACCATTGTATCTCTGACGAATGCTGACATCAAGTCAAATGCAGTTGGTTTTCTTGGTATGTTAATTTTTAGCCGCCCATTTGTTGTGAATAATCTGGTTGTAGTATTTAATGACGGTATCGAGATCTGGATGATTCCAGTTCTATGTTTCAAATCCGGAAAACTACTCAAATGTGCGGCTTAGAAATATTTTACCTGTAGTTTCTGTATTTTTTATGATATTATAACGTGGGAACTCGTCCACGCTATATTAGCGATCTAGTTTCTAAAGTTTTAGATAATATTTTATTTAGAATGTTCATTGAATATGTTAATAAAAATATAACCTCTTACCACCAACACAATCTGATTATTGGTTGCTAATCTACACTTTCTGAGCTTTTGAGAACTTGCTTGTAGGTGATTTGGGGCCTATCTTACCGAACCTAATATACAAATTATCATTTGTACGCCTACGACACCCAGCTAGTTAAAATGTGATCTTATTTGGCCTAAATAGACTGTGCCGTTGGTCCATGAACAACGGTTTAAGAATTGATGCACTCAAGAGTTGCTTACTTTTTGATGGAACTCTGCGCTGTGGCGAAAAATGGGGGAAAATACACTTGTTTCTGTCCATATTAACGGTGAAGTAGTACCAGAGAAGGAACACTCAAATAATCTGGCAGTGATAATATAGCGTCGACGAGTTCTTTTTGGATCTGATAGCTTGATTTTGACCGAGTTGGCTGTATTTATTTATTTATTAATCTTCTTGGATCATATTTGCGATGCGTAGTATAAGTTGTAATTTTACACTATATTTTGGGACCATTGCTTGCATTATTTCTGTGCTTTGTTAATTTTATTATGTTTCGCCACAATAATGATTCCTATTTTTACTCTTTTGGTTTTGTTTAGTGATTAGTAGTTTTGTCATTTGTCAATGGGATAATTTTAAGTCTTAGACAATAAAGCATATTTTGAATTGTTGTAAGAAACATGTATTGCAAATTAAAATGCTTATATGCCCATATCTAGAAAACAACAAGTGAAGGCATTGATTTTACCATTGTCTGAATACTGTTTGCCAGTTTACTTTGATTTCCTATTTGTGGAATTTAAAAACAAGCTACAATATGCTCAAATAACACATGTCTAGATTTACACACTTAGTCAGGAAACATGGTAATAATAATCATAATCATTTAAGAATCTCCCAGAGGTATTTTACGAGAAACATTTTCACTCTGAGAGATGTTCATGATTTGACTTTGAAAGGCAATCACTTCATCCTACATCCACACGAAGCAGCTTTATATATGTTGCTTCTACTACCCGGCAACCTACCTACATGCTAAATGATGAATCGTTTTAAAATATGATTCAGGATTTGTCAAAGCTTAGATTTAGGAATAAATATAGGAAATTAATGTTGAGGGAACAAGGTATGTCATACTTTTTGTTATATATGTTTATTTAACCTCAACCTCAACTATATTTGCTTTTATTACTTAAATGGAAGAACCAAGTAGAACTTTGCCTTTTGAGTTGTAATTTTCGTTATTCACAATAAATATTTTTCTATTCTATTCAATTCTATCTTTCAAATATAAAACTATGATAAACATTCACCTGCTTTCACAATAGTTGTTCTCTTTTATGACTAGGTTAGTTTTTGTTTGCTTCACAATATGCTGACGTTTTCTTTTTTTACAATTTAATTGTGGGACAATATTTAATTTATAGGTATAATTTTATTAACTTATTGTAATTTTTTATGTGTCCTACATATTTTACTGTAATTATTGGACAAATGAAGATTATCTATCTATCTAAATGACATAACGTTTAATGTGTCTATATTAAACATCTAATTTGAAGAAAAGGTATCCATGAAAGCAATGGAACCTAATATGAATAACACTGGATGTCTAAACTCGAAAAGTTCTCAATGTTGAGGGTTTGTTGGCAGATGAAATTCTAGTTCAAGATGATAGGCGGCGGGAGAGCTGGTCTATTGTTGGTGAGTTGTGCAACAGGCCTGGCCGTGGCTGTCACGAAATTGACCCTGATGGATTGAATACATTTTATTGCAGCATCGCGGGCAGTTTCACCCGAAATTCGTCGACGGCTGTTGATCCTATCTCGTTTATCGATGGTTTCTCCATGCATGGCTCGTTTTGCTTCTTCCTCACTCATATCCATGAGGTTAAAGAGGCACTGATCAGCATAAGGATTGGGAATGGTGATGATGAAATCTCGGCTAGTCCTTTTGCAGTTGCCTGACTGCGCTCTGGATGCCCTGGCTACGGCTATCAATAGTATCAAACTATCAATGATGTGTATAGTGCATTACGTCATGCCTTAAATCGGCAATAGTCACAAAGGGGGCGATCTGAACGACTCGATAACTTTCGCCCCATTTCGCTGTTGCCTACCCTCTCAAAGGTTGTTGAGAAAATTGCAAAGAGGAAAATGGAAATACCTCAAGACGCATGATGTGATTGTGCCAAACCAAATTGGATTTCAGGACTCCAAGGGTACCCATGACGCCATCTTCAGTTTCCTGGAGAGGGTCTACAACTATATCAATGGGGGAAAGGCGGCGGCAGCAGTGTTTTGTCGAAGGCATTTGACTATGTGGACCACAGAATACTGCTGTCAAAACTCGAGAGATATGGGTTTAGAGGCTCGACTCTTGCCTGGTTTGTCTCCTGTCTTGGATGTCGCAGTCAATCGGTCATTGTGTCTGGTGTGCGATCAGCGGCTATGGGGATTAGTTTGGATTGAGTTCGGGGTTCCGCAGGGGTCTGTCTCGGAACCCCTTATCTTCTTGATCTATGTAAATGAAGGTTATTTCCAAGTTAAAATTCCAGGAAGATTTACACTCTTTGCTGACGACACCTCTGTTGTGTGGCACAGTGAGGGTGTAAAACAACTTAGGGAAATAATAACTAATGACTTGTTAAAGATTAAAGAGTGATGCGATGCCAACCGCCTTTCTTTTAATATTGCAAAAACTAACATTGTTGAAGTGTGATATGTACGGCTTGCAGTTGGGGGGCGATCCTCTTCGGGAGGCGGCGGTGACTAAGTTACAGGGTGTTTTGATTGACGAAAGACTTCGGTTTGAAGATCACATTTTGAAGTTGAGCGGGAGGCTTTCGACGGCATATTTTGCAATACGAAGGACGCGTTTGAAACTTGGCCCGGTGAGGGCGCACAGTCTATTTTGCCCTTTTTGAATCACACCTCAGATATGGAAATCCATTTTGGGGTGTTAGAAGCCGACATCTGCTGATTATTTTATTCGTTCTTCAGAAGAAGGCTGTCCACTTCATCGCAAATGTGGGCCAGAGAGAATCTTGCCGAACTCACTTTCTGCCTCAAAGTCAAAGTCAATTATGCTTTATTGTTAGTAAGATAAATCTTGTTAACAAAGCTTTTCAATTGTATGCAAGTATACAAAAAAAAGTCTTTACAAAACAGAGTCAATGTCTAAAACCACAATAAACATTATTTTCCAAATAAAATAAAATACAATAGAATACAATAAAATAAGACAAGATAAGAGCAGCCTAAAACACAGGAAATAATCAAAATCAAAATAGCCAGGCAAAAGAATACAAATATACAGAACAAGGTCCCTCAAAAATACACATAGATTAAAAGCGGTCATCAAAGTATTCACCCAAAGCGTAATACACTAGTAATAAGCTCTCTCCACCAATAACTTCTTTACAGACCGCTTGAATAAGCAAAGTCTCAGAGAATTCTGACTCTTATCTCTTTGTTTATTCTTGAAACAGCATCACTGATATACAGGAATCGTCATAACATTCGGGGTTCTGCCCCTCAGCATGTCACGCGGCGGGCTTTCGACTTGCTCTTGCCAATACCAACAAGAACATTAACGAAAAAGTTTTCGATTTATGAAGGCAGAAATTTTTTTAATCACTTGCCGATTCAGATTAGGATTGTCAGTAATTTAAAATGATTCAGGAGGTCTCCTAGGGCATTACTATAACTTGACTGAGTATTATGCTGACTCACTCTCTTAAAAAAGCCTGCTGTTTTGCAACATTTTTGTTTATTTACACAATGTGATATGTATTGTATGTAAGCTATTAAATGTTATTTGCTGTCTCTGCTTTAGGTTTTAGATTTTAGTGATTGTATTTATTTATTTATCAGTACAATTATAACAATATAACAAAACAAACAGCAACAATTTTCCTCTTTACTGCCCATGCGTGCACAATTGCATCCAATATGCATGCACCTTCTATCAAACTATAATAATATCACTTGAGGTTTTAGTTTAGTAATAAATTAACATTTGGCTCATGGTTCTAAGAGCTTAACTAAGCTATAATTTATATTTCTACAATATTTACTTATGTAATATCTTACGTATTATAGATATAATATATGAAGGGTCCAGGGGAAAAGAGATCAGTCACAAACCCCACTTTTTACAGAATATAGAAAACCAAGTTTACAGTCATATTAATTATCACAATTATAGGAACATGAAAAATTCCTAATATAACGTTATTATCAACTAGTTTTCCATGTAAAATAAATACCTGTAAGAGTTCTTGCCATAATATGCTAAATCTTAAGCAAAAATATAAAACCACCTCATACTTACACTTGCAAAAATTTTCACTATCACAAAGTGAAAAAGCAGGCTTTAGTCTTTGCTGAAAAAAAGTTAAAACTAAAACAATAGTTTTATTTTTGTATTATTTATTTCATCACGATAAAATCAAAAGCAATTACAAAAAGCTGGACGAGTGAAACTAAAACTAACCAAATCTCTTGATTGGCATTCTTTTATATAAAGTCAAAAGTTAACTAATACTAATCAAAACTCTTGATTAACATTCTTTTATATAAAGCCAAAAATAAACTTGAAAATAAAAAGTTGATAAAAGCAATGCTATTCAGATACACCCTTCATCTTCTTAACCAATTCTGCTCTAGCGTCTAGCGGAAGAATAGCGTCGGAATCATCTGCATCAATTCCTTCAAGCTCTCCAATACGAATTAACTCTTCCCAGTCCTAATAGTGAGTATTAGGTACAAAACTGCATCAGTTGTTTAATATCGTTAAGCTTGGGAATTGTTAACGCTAAGGGTTTATTGTACGAATTTCGTAAGATAGGGAAGCCTTTAATATACATTTTTAAATTTTTATTCTTGATGGCACTTTAGGAAATAACTGATGCAAGAATCTTTATGTTCTACTAAACTGCAATGTTCTTGAGCTACCCGAAACACTCATATTCGTTTCTGTTCGGGAACGCTCGGACAACTTTGGACCCTGATCGTTTTTGCGTTGCATAGCTTTTTAATTTAAATATTGTGATGACTGTGATCGGTTTTACTCAAAACAGATCATGCCAAGAAAAAGCTTGGGTGAAGAAGCATAAGATGCCACTCGTACCCAACTTTTGTCTGATCTCTTTTCCCCTGTACCCTTCATATGTATTACCCATGAATGAAAAATTATTGTTTTTATTTTGCCTCTACACAACAAAGTTTACTCTATAATTACTTGTTTGCAACCACTTTTTAGTTTCTTTTTACATTTATAGTAAGGCTTAGAACGAATCTTAACTGGCAAACTATTGTAAACTTTTGGTCCGACAACATAAATACTGTTCTGACAGATAGCATGCTTTGGGCCCTGCAGGGTCACATTATTTAGAGCTGCATTTCTTGTGTTTGGTCAATGACTAATATTTACTTTGAAATAATTTGATGTTAACATAATTCTAATAACTGCCCTAACATATAGTTGATTTAATGATAGTAAGTCACTTTCTTTAAATACAAACTCAGATGGATATCTTTTGTTTTTAAATAATATTATTTTTATAATCCATTTTTGTGCAACCACTAGTTTATTTAAAATAGTTGATCCTGCACTTCCTCAAACTACCATCCCATAGTTTATTGCCTGATAAACAGATTTTATTGTTTTAAATGTTAAGATGTTTCTTAATTCATAGAATTTATATATTCGTATTCTGATTTTCTTTGTGACATATATGTATAACCTGATCCTTCCAAGTAAAATTCTCATCTATAAAGACACTCAAGTACTTTAAAGTAGTTTTTCTATCTATCTTACAATCTACAAAGACAATTACAATTTTGAGCTATTTTACAATGAAGATCATGTAGTTTAATTTCTTGGAAGTTAAGTAATGAATGAAGTGAGAGTGAGAAAGTGATGAATTTTGTCTTTTCAACATTAAGGGAGAGCAGGCTCTCATCAACCAAGACAACAGGCCGTTTATATAAATATTAAAGAGCAATGTTGACAGCACTGTACCCTGTGGCACACAAATTCAACCTCCATTTGTTGACTTTCTATTCTACCTCTCATATTTTGATTTTTTGTTTCCTGCTTAAATATGATTTAATTAGTAATTTAGCGATCCCTCTTACCCCAATGTCATCCAATCTATCAAGGAGAATTTGGTGTGCTACAGTATCGAATGCATGCTGCATATCCAGAAAAATGCTAATTACCTTCTTGCCAACATCTAAGTTTTTCAAAATTGTTTCTCTTACCCTACATAGTGCGTTCTCAGTACTGGTGTTTTCCTTGAAGGCAAATTGGTTTTTACTTAACAAACAATTTTTCTCTAAAAATGCCGTTAATTGGCTTCTGTAACATTTTCCTACAATTTTGCTAACTGTGATAGTCAAAACAATAGGCCTAAGCTACCTGTCGATTGTTCATCCCTCCTTACACAAAGGAAAAATTACTGCAGTTTTTAGCTTTTCAGGGAAAACCCCAGTACCAAAAACAACATTTATAATATGCAACAATGGTTTCATGATATAGGGTTTATATGTTTTTATAATATCTGAGCTTATCTCATTCTCTCCCCTCCAATCCCTCTCCTTAAACTGTTTATTTAGGTCTGGTTCTGTGAACTGGATTAAGGAAAAATGACACTCTAGTCCTCATTACCTTTCCTGTTTTGTTTACCTCAGAATTGTTTTTAAGTTTATCAGCAAATTTTTTACCTATACTAGAAAGATTTATTAAATTCTTCCGAAATCAGTTTTTTGTCACTAATTTCTATTTTGTCATCCCCTATTAATTTCAATACTGGATTCCATAATTTTTTAGTCGTTGACTCTTTTTTGACGAGATTTCTGTAATAAGAATATTTTGCTACTTTTATTAGTTTGACAAGCATTTTTCTATATTCTCTATATCTATTCAAAAGCACTATATTGTTGTGATTTATTGTACACTCTTTTTTAATTGATCCCTGTATGTGATCGATACTAACAAACCATTGAAAATCCATGGTTTTAAATCTCTTTTTTACAAGTAATCCGTTTTGTGTTAGATTGCATCTTTCAAAGTTTTAATAAAATTATTTGTACAAACATCAGCATCACTTAAGTATGCCCATAACATCATCCCATCCTGCCTGCTGCATTAATGTTAAGAGTTTTTCAAAATCAGTGACTTGGTATGAATATTTTTTAGCCATATTTTTTGCATTATAATTGTTTAATTTTTAATTAAGCAAGATGAGATCATTACCAACATACTATTTATTTTATGTAGGTAGGGATCATTTTAGCAAATAACCTGATTTGTCAACGAAATTTATTTCTAGGCAATAAAGTACTTTTAGACTTACACTTTGATGGACAATTTATAAACTCAGTTGGCAAAAAGTTCGCTCATTTTCAGGATGTTTGCAAAGTAAATAGATAACCAAATTTTATGTTTGTAGTTCAGAAATTTCCTTCCAACCAAAGACATTTAATAACGATAAATGTCTTTGGTTCCAACCAATGAAAAATCACTGTATTACCATATGAAAAATGTCAATGTTGAATATCATAATTCATTTGACATTTGACTGCACACATCGGCATTTTTTACAACTTAACCAATCAAATATGAATTTTACCAACTTTTTATTCTTGAATATAAATGCCATAAAATGAGCTGTGAGCTCCAAACTCTGAGCATCCCCAAGTACGAACTTTCCAACATTGTGAACTTTACGAGTTTGTAAATGGACCTTAATAGTTTCTTACTTGAGACGTATAGCATGAAATTTATCAGTTCTTAGGGAAGTATCTACTGCTTATATTAAATTGTATGTTACTTGTGAACAACTTGTACTGAAAAAGTGTTAATTCTCTTCATTGTGTACTCATTAGCTTATGGTTTAGAATGGATAAATGAATAGTTTACTTATGTATTCTATTAATTACGTCAGTATTTTCCAAAGACGTTTACTTAGACATAGTATGTAACTGTAAGTACTATAACTTCTTTCAAAACATGAACTAGCTTAATTTAAAGGAATACAACCACAATTAACAATCTTTACAAGGGCTCATGGCCATGCAACTCTAAGCAAAGTACTCACAGTTTTAAAATTTCCTGGGACACTTTTTACTGACCCATTATCAGAGGTAGCTGGACTTTGGTTTCCTGTAGTACTTGCAGCCTTTTTTGTCTTCTCGGAGCCCTTATCTTTTGAGAGGTTATAATTGGCTGAGGATGGGGTACTTTCTAATAAATGATTTGAGACGTTAAAACAGTTAATCACCTATGCTATCATAGAATTACGTGCATCCATACCAGATTATTGTATATTTACAATTTAAAAGATATAATAAACAAAGAGATACTTACTAACAATATCATTAAAACGTATTATTTTGGCTTTACTGAAAGACATTTTTACTTATATTAAATAACTTATGAGAGAAACGATAAAATGATTGATACGTCTGTGATTGATACTATAAATATATCTTATAAATTAGGAATGTAGTTATTTTTTAACAAATCAGGCATTAGAATATTGGAAATACGCGCGTTTTGTCAACCGACCGTTGGGAATTTGACATATCTACAACAATAGACGAAGTTTGACCAATAAAAACGCCAGGATAAGTAGTGTCAGTTTTACTAGGCTCCAATTGGTCTACATTCGAATTATCACGCGGGAAATCCGCTCAAATCCATATTTTGACCAGGATTTTACTGGTTATGTAAATAAATCTAATCTAGCAGAATGCTGAATCCTTTTATTTTAGCCCCTTGCAGACGAGACAACTAATATAATACCCTAATTTGCATATTATGTCTTTTAACACCTCTAAATTAGGGTACGTGACGTACGTAGGTATATTACCCTCCGAAAATTAAAGGAGTTTATATTGTCATATTATGTTTTATACTGTGACTGGATTGAATCCAGTCCAGGGTTGCCAGATTAGGGGATTTTCCCCAAAAATTAGGGGATTTTTTTTTCTTTGGGGTATTTTTCGGGGATATTTTATTCTGGGGATTTCTACTGGGGAAAGAATATTTACCTGGGGAATAACAGGGGATTTTAAGTTTGACGCGACTCGACTCAAAAATCACAAAATCAGATATAAACACAAAGATTCAATAATTATTCTGATCATAAAATATAAAAAAATATATATCTTAATAATCTTTATGTCCGAGCTGCGCTGACGCCATCTATAGGTGTGGCATAAAAATATTTAATCCGCCAAGTGGTTTTATATACTTTTAAAGAAATTTAACTTTAGGGAAATAAACTTAGGTGAAATATACTAGTCAGTTCAAGAAATATTATATTTTTGAAGCGAAAACGCCTTTACGCCACCCATTTACACATTAATCGACTAGGTATGTGTTATACCGGTCCGTATACTTATACTCGTTTTTGGCAAAAACCTTCTAGTGAGGTGGTGGATCATGAAGGGAGAGGTATCGAGATCGGGTTCGATACCCGAAGAATTTTTTTTCTTATTTTTATTTAGCTTTTAATATCGTTTTATTGAAGTTTTCACTCCTGTCGTACGGTCTTAAGCACACACCTTCTCTTTTTTAATCTTATTAGGTGTTTTTCCTTCACCTGCACTAAGTACACCTTCTAGTGCAGCAGTTTCTCCATCGACTATTTTGTTGGTGTAAGTTGGTGCAGGATGGTGGGACAATGGCGAACTGGCGGAAAATAATAAACAAATCAATACTTAACCCAAAATTTTGTTAAGCTGTTGCTGCCCAAGGCCCAAGACAATTTTGTAAGAAAATCATGAAAAAAGCAATAATACTTTGCGATCACAACGGTGAGATGACTTTTTCTTTCGC
>MU186643.1:74448-86491 GCA_016904865.1 Pissodes strobi | reverse complement strand
GTTCGTTTTGAAACTGGATGTTTTTATACAGGGTGGGCTATATTTTATTTGTGGCGTTTTTTTATTTTAAAATAAATATTTAAAGATTAAAATCCTTGTATTCTTATTACTTTCTGCTGTTTTTTGCGGGAAATATTATAATATTACCCCAAGGAAAGAATTTTCGAATTAAAACTAGAACATAGACAAATATAATCGAATGTTGGCTACACTGTAAAAAGTGTAAACTGTATATGCCCCACTTCTTGCTAATATTTATACAGTGATTTATTAATTTTCTCCCATTTTATATTTAAAAAACTATAATTAACTTGGCCGATGCCTTCGAATATTTTTCGATGACAGCCGTTCGCGTCTAGACATCTAGATCGCCAATAAATTCTACGTAAAGATAATACACGTTTTCATTTTTATTTTAATATAAATAAATAGAGTTCATACGTTCTGAATAACATGTTTCGCAAACCAGTTCTGTTTATTTTTTATTAAAAGGGCCCAGAAAATATTTCGTTTTGATTTTTTTCTAAAAATGCCTTTGCGAGTTGGTTACGTTGGATAAAAAGTATCCAGTTTGGATAAAAGTATCCAGTTTAATCGAACTGACAATGCTGCCATTTGCTTTTTGTTGTGTCGCTATGCCAGGTGGCTATAGTGATTTCGGTTTTTTGTCATCTCTATTCAATAGGAGAAGGTACATTATTTGTCATTCCAACATTTTTTGAAGCGAAAAAGTTCTTTAAGCTTATTCAACACTCTGGGTAGTAAATGAAACTGAGCCGTCACGTAAATTTTTTTCTCAAAAACCGATGCAAGTGGAAATTTGGGATTTGGCACGTTTTTACCCAACACTTGGGGGCTGTCGACAATACGTTAAGATTTTCAATTAATTCAATATTTAACACAACAATTCATAGAGTATTTTGCCAAAGGATGGTCCTAATCGAATAGGAATTTTTTTCTCAGTCTAGATGAAGGAAGGGTGCTATTCAGTTATGTCAGAAATACAGCCCCAGTAAACAAATTTTCTCAGTGTAGCTGCAACGACACAGCTGGCATAAAATACTGGGATAATTAATGTTGTGAATTAAACTTAAGCGTTTTAAATGCAGTTTCAAACATATTTTTATTATATTTATTATTATCCACAAAAAAAATATTTTGCGTCTGTTCAACTTATATATGTCAAAGGGTACTCTTGAGAAACATATTGTAAACGACTAGTTTTTAGCAACACGTTTTATTTCGCCAATACACCTTCGCCAGTACAGTTATCATAATTACATAACGCCATGAGTCGACTCTGCTATCGTACAATAACTATATCTACGCCTTATTTCTAATCTATCTATATACTCCGTATTATATAACACCGATTCGATTCTACTGCTGCGCCATTCGTTTTCCAGAGTTGTCACGTCCTCGCCTATTTGAACGTCGCAGTCGCCTCTCCAAAATTTGCTTGTTACAATATATTTCCTAGCGTCCCATAATTAACACAATGATTCACAACATATTTTCCTAACTTATGTCAATAAATGACCCTAATAGAGTAGGAATTTTTTTCTCAGTGTACTTAGAGGAAGGGGCTCGTCAATTATGGCAAAAATTATAGTCCCATTAAACAGATTTTTCTTAGTGTAGCTGCGACAACACAGGTGGTAGAAAATACTGGTACATTTAATATTGTGAATTAGACTTTAGCCTTTTAAAGGCAGTTTCATAAATATTTTTATTACGTTTATGATATCCACAAAAACTCCTTTGCATCGGTTCAACTTATGCATGTCAAAGGGTTAACAGACATATATTTCCTAGCGTTGAAAAATGAAACAATCTTAAATAGGATGGTTCCCATAATAATTAATACAACAATTCACAAAATAATGTCTTAATTTAGGTCAAAAGATGAGTCTAATAGAGTAGGAAATTTTGTTCTGAGCGTAGTGGTAGTAAAAAATATAGCTCCAGTAAGAGTTCTACAGCTGCGATAAGGCTGACATAAATATGTAGTTTAAGGTACTTTATGTATCTTCTCTATATGTTGTATTGTTTTCAAATTATTTTAATCTCTCTTCTATGCTGTTGATTTACGTCCAAGGGGCTTTTGTAGGAGGAATTTAATAGACATTATCTATCTCTCTATTTATCTATAGTTTTTGGGGTAAAATTCTTTTTCCTGAGATATCATTTAAAACGATTTGAAGATGAGAAAATAGGCCTGGATCGCAAAATTTAGGGACATTTTTCAAGCGATAAACAGCTGTTTTTGCCAATTTTCTGGGATATTTCACCGTAAAATTTTACTGTAAACTAAACATCGAAGTATGTTGATGTTTCCACCTCTATCGTACGGTTTTAAGCACACATCGGTTTTTTTATAAGTTATATAATATGGTATCGTCGAAAGGTAGCAAGTATTGTCAATTCACGATTAATGAAAAATTGTATATTACGAATCGTCGTTTAAATCGACGCAATTTCCACAACGGCGCGCAATACTAAAAATATTCGTACAAGCGTCCAAGGTCGTCGCTGATAGTTGCGGCTACAAAAAAAATGTGTTATCACCGGACATATTTAACATCATAATTATTAATGAAACGCAGTAATTTTACATTTTACGCATAACACGCGAATGTGCGTCTTGTCCGAAATAGTAACTTATGCATTAGAATCTTTATGAATGAGTTGCATCAAAGAAAATAGCTACGCAACAGAAAAATCGATACCTACGTACCATATTTTTTTAGTATTTAAAACATACTCACAGTTGCCACTGGTAAAACAAAATAAGTACTAATTGCGAGACTGTTGCAGTTTGCAGTGGTTTCATTGTTGGTATATTTGAAGTGAAACCTTCTTTAGCACGGAGATGATTATAGAGACTGGATGAACCGAAAAAGCGACAGTAGAAAGAAATCTATAGGATGTAGCCTGCCAGAGAATAAGATGAAACACAGTTATACAAGTGTTGAGTGTTTGCTAAGAGTAATAATAGTCCAGTCAAAATAAACAAAAAAAGTGGCAAGTTTGCAACAATTCGCATAGAGCTAAAAATTGGTACAGATCATAAGTACACCATTATAAATAAAATATCAAAAATCCCCACCGATCCCAAGTGTGCTAAAAAATATATTCAAGGTCAAAAGTCAAAAGTATGTTTTTAATTATTGAGCTATTGCTATTTCAAAAGTTTAAAAATAGTAATAATATGGGCTCCTACGCGGCCCATATACATTATCGGCCGTTCATAGTCAATATGTGTGTAATGTTTTATATTTTGATTTATTTAAATGTTTAATTTAATTAAATATTTTATCAATGATATATAAAATATTATAATTATTTTTACAATAATTGATGAGTGCTTAAGCTTCCTAAATCTTTATTTATTTTGCGTTTGTAAGAGGTAAATTATTTCATAATATAATATTCCGTGAAAATAACATAAAATGCAAATACAATAATAGAATTAATTGTCATAATGCTCGTGAAGTGGGATTGGCTTCTATGACTAAAATGGCAGGACAAGATTTTAATAATATTAAATTAAAACGTGCTGACAAAGTCTTTCCTCTTTTTATCATGAGTAGCACCATTAAAGTTCATGATTAAAAGGTACCTGTAGATCCTGTATTATTATTTCAACGCATGAGTATTACTAATGCATTTGAGGATGAAATTGAAACATTTTTCGAATATGAATTAGCCCCCTACCCATTATCACTTTTTGATGAAATTGAAATGCCTCCACAGAAGTCCGCCATCTACAGTTGCTGTCAATCAGTAAACATTGAAATTATCGACACAAATGCTACCTACATCATCGATGAAGGATATCTATTACACCAGGTTGTGTGGGATAGAGGAGGAACATTTAACGTTATTTGTGATAAATAAGTTCGGTGCGTACATCGTCATTTTGGTTATAGAGTGACTATAGTATTTGATGGTTACAGTAATTATTATAAGAGAAATACTAAAGCTGCAGAACAACGTCGTCGGACTACAAAAACATCTTCATGTTGTGATGTCGTTTTTGATGAATTTATGACTGTTCCAACAAACCAACAACAATATCTTTCAACTACTCATAACAAGTCTCGCTTCATTTCAATGTTATGTGAAAAATTTACAACTGCGAATATTTTAGCGAAACACGCTGATAATGATGCCGATGTCCTCATAATTGAAACAGCAGTAGAACAATGCAATACAACAAATACAACTTTTTTTTTTTTTTTTATTGAGGATTAGAAAATCTCTATCTAGACACCCGAGTTGGTCATCATCGTTGACCCGGGTAGTGTCTGCCTTATTGGACTAAAACCCTCCCTCTGTTTCAGCATACGATGTCGGAAACCGCTCACGCATTACTTCGACACCGCATGCGTAGACTCTCTGCTCAAGCTAGCATTCTTTCTTCAGTGATGGACTATCTGATTTCCATCATCTTCTGTCCTCTCTCTCCTTGGTCTCTATAATTGTTCTGACCGTTCGGTACGCACACTCCCATCGTTCCTTGTCAGATACAAGATCTGTTGCTAGGTTTACCGTGTTAAATGCTCTGTTGGTGCCTCTACTATATTCTTGTCCAACATCGTTCCACCTTGTACATTGAAATAATGCATGTTCCGCATCGTCTGGTAATCCGCAGTACCGGCACTCCTCGGTCTCCGCTCTATGGCGGTCGTGTAAATATTTTCGAAAACATCCATGACTCGAGATGGCCTGCGTTGGGTGGTAGTCCGTTTCCCCGTAAGGCCTTTCTATCCACGTATCTATATTTGGGATTAGGCGGTACGTCCACCGTCCCTTCGTTCCTCGCCTCCACGCTTCCTGCCACTTGTGTGTCGTATTCGCCCTTGCAGTTTTAGCTCTCGAGATCGTTATTTGTGTGCCCTGGAGGTCGAAGTTGATAGGTGCTAGCTTTCTCCTTTTCGTTAGAAGAACAGCTTCACTCTTTTCTGGAGCTAAGCATAGCCTTTTTTGCTTCATCCAGTTGGCAATCCGTTGAAGAGCTATGTTTGCCGCGTTCATCAGTGCCTGCTCTCCTTTGGTTACCACCACTAGCGCGATATCGTCCGCGAAGCCTATCAGTGTGGCCCCACTGGGTTGCTCCATTGTAAGGAAACCGTCGTACAGGATGTTCCACAGGGTGGGGCCCAGCACTGAACCCTGGGGAACACCGTTGTTGACCTTCTTCGGCCTCAGCACACCCTCCGCTTCAAGGATTATTTCCCTTTCCGACAGGTACGAGGCTATAATGTTTATGAGGCTCTCGTCTATGGTTCTTAGTTATTCCAGGATTTGCTGCCATGAGGCACTATTGAATGCGTTCTTGACGTTTAGGGTGATGACAACACACAGTCTGCGGTGCGAGCTTGAGTAATTTGCTTCCGCATCTCGAGCAATTTTCAGTACCTCATTGATGGCATCGACGGTTTGTATTCCCTCCCTAAATCCATATTGCCAGTCTGATAGGTCTCCCATGCGCTTTAGCTCCCCTTTCAGTCGAATCAGGAGAAGGTGTTCGTACAGCTTTCCTTCTACATCGAGCAGACATATTGGTCTGTGCGCTGATGGGATGTTTATGGGCTTGTCACCTTTTCTAAGTAACAACAAGTTAGCTCGTTTCCAAATAGCTGGAAAAGTTGCGTTAGCTGCCAAGTCGTTGTACACCGCCAAGACATACTCTGGGTTGACTGACTTTACTCCTTTTAATATTTCAGGTGGAATATTATTGGGGCCGGGTGCTTTGTTGTCTTTTAACTTATCACAGGCTACGCGTAGTTCTTCTACACTAAAGTCTAAAAATATCACAGATCTATCACAGTTAAACGTTACTTGTTGATGCACCGGGAATAGCTGGTTTACTACCTGTTCCACGGTTTGCATCGTCAATTGAAGTCTGGGAGGGAAGCCAATAAGACTTTTCATGACGATCTTATAGCCATCCCCCCAGATATCACAATCGATTTTATCACAGAGATTTTTCCCCGAGTCCCTTTTGGCCTTTTTTATCAGTCTTTGCAGTGATTTCTTACTCTCTTTGAATGTGTTCCAGAGACGCTCGTTCGTTTCCGGGGTGTTTCTTCTCGAGCTCCTTGTGTACTCTCTTCGCTTACGGATGCAGTCTCTGCGGTGGGTCGCGATATCCTCATTCCACCAGTAGACTGGTTTTCCCCTTCTTGATCTTCTCCGCTTGGGCATTGCCTGGTCCCATATTTGGCCTAGAACCTGAGAAAATTTCATTGCCGACGGTGTGCCTGTTTCGGTGCTGATTTCTGTCGCTGCTGTGTGGAGCTTTTGCTTATCCAGTTTCCTGACCTGCCACCCTTCTCCTTCTCTCGTCCTTATATTTATTGGAAGGACATCTTCTACATTGAAAACAATGTAGTTATGATCGCTCAAAGATTCTTCTTCGATAACTTCCCACTCCGTAATTTTGTTCCGAACATCGATTGTGGCCAGTGTCAAGTCCAGTATAGAAGAGTAGTCGCGCCGTTGAAAGGTAGGTTTGTTTCCTTTATTTACAACCGCCAGATCATTTTGGGCTATCCATTCCGTGATGATTTCACCCCTTCTATCTGTCGTGTCCAGACCCCACTGTGGGGACTTTGCGTTGAAGTCTCCTACTATAATGGATCGCTCTTTTTGCATCCTTATTTGACTTCCTATTTCGTTTAGCATTTCCTCGAGGTATTCAATATCCTTATTTCCGGAAGAGTAACATATACGGTGAAATTTGCTGTAGCTATGCATGTAAAACTACGGCCTCTGCCTATTCTTTTAACAGTAACGTTCTTTTCTGTCACTTTTATAGCTGTATCCAGGTCCTCGTCGCAGATCCAATCCTTCCTGTTTCTAACTGCATTTCGGTTTGGTTCACACATGAGTATTAGTCCCGCCCCTATTTCCTTGGCTGTGGCCACAGCTAGATCATGGCACGGTCGCCTCCGGAATGTGTTTATTTGTAGGACTTTAACCATTTTTATTGTTGTTTGCTGTTCGGACGAGGAACCTCCAGCACTCTGTCGACTCTTTTCTTGGGACATCTTTGGCTGCCTGACTGATGTCCATTTTTGGCGCAGTGCACGCAGTATGCCTCATTTTTGCACACTGCCGCTTTGTGTCCTTCCTTGCCACACTTCAAGCATAGGTTTTCTCTGTCCGCGCCCTTACACTGCGCCTTGGTATGCCCGTGCTCCCAACATCTAAAGCATTTTAGATCTGCTTTCCTCTCTAGGATCCTACTTCTCGTCCATCCAATCATTATCCTGCCCATTTCAATAAGCTTTGCAGCGTCCGCCTGCGGCAATAGCACCGTGACGTTTTTCCTGCCTGCGACTGTTGGTCTTAAAGCGCGTACCTCTACGTTTCTGGGGTCTACGGGAATAGCTTTAGTTATAGCTTCTGTAATTTCTTCGACAGTCGTCACTTCGTCAAGGTCCTTTATGTTCAGGACAGTTTTGCTCGTTAGATGTGACGTAGCGGCCTCTGGTAATTTGCGTTTTATCTCCTTCGTGAGTGTCTCGAGCTTATCTTTCCCGTCCTGTACTGTGAGGAGTAACTCCCCATTTCTCGTCTTTTTCACTTCCTGTACCTCGACTCCAATTTCCATGGGATTTACCAAGTCTTTCACCTTCTTGAGTAGCTCCGCGTAGTTCACGTTGGGTATCTTGACGAGCAGCGCATCCTGTTTGTGCTTGTTGGGTCTAGCTGCACTAGCTGTTTGGTTACTTTTTAGCCTGCTTCTTATGGGTTGTGCACCTGTCTCTTGGTTCTCTCGGTCCTTATATTGTGCTATTTCTATATTCGTATTTGCGAATAGGAATTCTAGCATTCTAACTTGGATGAACCCCTTTATGACAACAAATACAACTATCGTTGTTGGTGAAGATGTTGATTTGTTAATACTACTGACTGCACGAACTCCAATTGATAGGATTGTTTATTTTTTGAAACCTGGTAAGGATAATGTACAAACAAAAATTTCATCGAAAAGCTTATCTACATATCCAAATTGTCTAGATCATATCTTATTTTTACATGCTGCGATAGTACATCAGCTATTTTCAAAAGGGGTAAAACAACAGTATTTAAATTGCTTGAAAAACGTAACGATATAATCGATTGCGCAGAAGTATTTAAAAAAAATTGACGCTTCTCCACAAGTCATCATCACAAACGGGATTCGCTATTTTCTTGCTATATATGGAGCTCCAAAAAAATTGATTGCATTGACAAGTACCGATATTCAAGTTTTGTTAAAAACAAACGGAAAAATAAAATAGTTTAACTATCTTGCCTTCCTCCAACATCTGCTTCTGCTTGTCAACACATATATCGTGTATAATATCAAGTTCAAGTGTGGCTAGGCAATCAACTGGACCCAAAGGACTGGGGTTGGAAATTGATAGATCACACTTTGGAGCCAATTCAAACTTTACTTCCACCTGCTCCAGAAAAACTCCTTAACACCATTTTTTGCAATTGCAAAAAGGGTTGTAGCACAAACTATGGCTGTAAAAAAGTCGGAGTCGGATTATTTTGTTCACCAGTATGTATAAATTGTCAAGGCCAGTCTTGCTTTAATATTGGATCAAATGCAACAGAAGACCATCCGAGGATAATATTGTAAACATGACGTCACCAAGAAGGACAGCTATCCACGTCTCAGAATTGACGACACGTTGACGTCACTAGCAGGTTCTCATTGGTTCTCAACACTCGATTTAAAGTGCGGCTACTGATAAGTAGGCATTAAGGATCGGGATAAGGAAAATACTGCCTTCTCTACCGGAAGTGGTTTGTTTATATCAGCTTAAAGATATGCCCTTCGCACTATGCAATGCCCCCGCCACTCTTGAGCGTCTTATGGAAGTTGTTCTACAAGGCCTTACTTGGAAGCCATGCCTAGTTTATCTCGATGAATTGGTAATGGGAAAAACTTTCGGAGAACACCTACAAAACCTGCAAGAAGTTTTTACTAGAATCAGAAGTGCTCAGCTCTTACTGAATCCAAAGAAATGTTCCCGTTTTCAACAAAAGCCTGAATTTATCGGGCATGTCTTGTCATCGGAGGGAATCCAAGCCGACTACAGTCATCAAAGACTGGCCTCTTCCTCGTGACAAACACGAACTACGAAGCTTCCTTGGATTATGTTCTCATTACAGAAGATTCGTCAAAGGAATTGCAAATATATAGCTGCACCTCTACATAAGCTCACTGAAGAACGAGCAAATTATAACTGGGATCATAACTATGATTTTGCGTTCAGGAAATTGAAAGCAGCTCTACATTATAGCCCAATATTGGGATATCCGGAACAAAAGGGTAAATTTGTATTGGACACAGACGCAAGCAACACCGACATCGAAGCAGTTTTATCGCAAGTACAAGCAGGAGTAGAACGAGTCATCAGATACTACAGTCGAACACTTTCGAAACCTGAACGTAACTACTGTGTAACTAGAAAAGAGCTTTTGGCAATAGTACCGTCTGTATGGACAAGGATTTCTAATAAGGACTGATCATGCAACACTAAAAGCTTTTGGATATGAAACGGCTAGAAGGACATGTAGCCAGGTGGCTTGAAAAGTTATAACAATATAACTTTAAGGTTAAGCACAAAGCAGGGAGATTGCATAATAATGCAGATGCTTCATCCAGAAGACGATGCGAGGATAATTGTAAGCATTGCCAAAGAATAGATCAACAAAAAGGAATTACTCCCATTAGGCAAATGAAGTGTGAGGTTCATCAGCAGTGAACCACAGAGCAACTTAAAAAGGATCAGCTTGAGGATAGTGAAATAGCACTACTAAGAAAAGCTAAAGAAGAACATCAACCAAGACCAAGCTGGAGGGAGATTTCAACTAAAAGATTTACTTTTAAAACTCTGGGGGGCTCAGTGGGAAAATGGACTTAAACGAGCCTGTGAAAGCGCCGATGCAAAAGTAGTGAAGACAGAGTTACCAAGGAGGAAGATATCGGAAGTTCTGGAAGAAGTTCATAATGGAAAGTCTGGCGCTTATATTGGAGTGAACAAAACAATTGACAAATTTCGCGGACCGATTTTACTGGGTCAACTACTGTCAGGATGTGAAATCGTGGTGTCGGCAGTGCTCAACCTGTGCCGCCAGTCAAGGACACAAAGCAAGATCTAGGGTGAAAATGTAACAGTATAATGTGAGCCTACCGTTTGAACGTATCGCCACTGACGTAGCTGGCCCATTTCCAGAAACAAATAATGGTAACAAGTACATTTTAGTGAATGGCCTGAAGTATTTGCGATCCCCAAACAAGAATCTGTTACCATAGCAGAGGCCCTCGTGAATAACCTAACGCATCGCAAGTCGATGTGAGAGAAAAGCTCGGCTAAAGAGGCTATTCCGCCGAAGGCGGAAATTTTTGGGGTACCACGCCCAATTGTTACCCAAAAGTTGTTAGAATCGTTAAAAAACATGCCTTTCACGAGAGGACGAAGCGGATTTTACCAAGCATTATTGACAAATTTCCCAAGTCAATTAAACGTAAAAAAGTAGAGCTGGGCAACAGCCAACAAAAGTAAACTGGAACTGGACCTCGCTCTTGATGATATAATCACCGAACACATACGTTATAATATGTTCGGTGATATAATATAACAATCGAATCTGCAATCGTTAAAACTCTTCTCCTTTTTTTTAGGTTAGGTTTAATTGAATTTAGAAATTGTATTATTTGTATAGAAATCTTGCAGAAACATTTGAGAGCCTATGAAACTTAAAAATATATTTCTATTGTCAAAAATATATATAAACGGTTTCGGTTTGCTTGACTTTAACTTAAACTTATCTGTAGCGTAACTTTGACTTAATTTTTTTGTGAAAACCGATTTATTGCTTTTACAATAACTATGTCTTTATTATTATTCTCAAATTCTATGTGAATGCTAAGCTTACAAAGACCAGAGAGTCTTTTCTCAGACATGGTTGATCTCAACCAGGTTTGCACACGTCGCAGGGTACTGAAAGATCTTTCAATTGTTGTTGTGATATTGTAAGAAAATAGATAATGAAATTTTCAGGCATGTTTCACTGATTTTGAAATGTACTTTTATACTAAGCGTTATTTTAATATTCCAGGGGGGGGGGGGGGCAATTGCCCCCCTTGCACCCCTCTGCCGGCACCCATGCGCGTACACGCCCCTTAAATGTATTGTTACGGCTAGACTAACAACCATCCGGACGTTTTTGTGCTACCCTATAGAACTAGCCTCCCCGCCGTGCCCCTCGCTTCTCTGTCTGTATGAATCATCGACCGGCCCGCCGCGAAGTTTCGGGTCGCTGGAATTATCTCGATGGCCTCGTCGAGATCGTATAGAGTGGCTCGGAATACTTCCCGAATATTCGTGATAGATTTAAGATTATATATAAGCAGACCTAAGGCGAATGTTAGTCAGTCAGTCGGTTAGTTAGTTCAGTTCAGTTAATCATTGAATGTTGAATAGATATTAGTGGTAAAGTTATAAGACTAGTTTAGTGAGTTAAATTGTATACAGTGGTAGTGAATAAAGAGAGTATTAGTTGAAAATAGCAAAGTTGTAATTCTGTTAAGAACCCACGGGAAAAACGTAACATTTGGTGTTAGAAGTGGGATTGTGAAGGGACCGGACTGGCGAAGTATTTTTCGAGGAAAGAAGTACAAGTACGTCAACGAGACCGTTTCATTGGTGGATTCTGGTAAAATTTTATACCATTCTATGGTCAATACAAGGCAACAAACGGCGGAAATGGAGCAAATAAATAAAATGTTGGCCGATTTTATGGACAATTTAAATGCTGAGAGGCGAGCCGATCGGGAAGAGGAAGAACGTAAAAAGCAGATAGAACAGGACCGGCTTCAGAAAACTTTTCAAGATCAAGAAGACAAAAGGCAAGCAGAACAGGACCGGCTTCAGAAAATTTTACAAGACTAGGAAGATAAAAGGCAAGCAGAACAGGACCGTCTTCAGAAAATTTTAAAAGACCAGGAAGACAAAAGGCAAAAAGAACA
>MU186643.1:62142-74438 GCA_016904865.1 Pissodes strobi | reverse complement strand
GAAGACAAAAGGCAAAAAGAACAGGACGACCGGCTTCAGAAAATTTTACAAGATCAAGAAGATAAAAGGCGAGCAGAACAGGACCAGCTTCAGAAAATTTTACAAGACCAGGAAGAGAAAAGGCAAGCAGAGCAGGACCAGCTTCAGAAATGGATGCTGGATGTAATTGTAGGCGAGAAAGGAAAATTACAGAAAATATTGGACGGACAAAATGAGAAATTTGAAAAAGAAGTAAACAATATTCAAAAAGAAGTTGGAAATGTACAAAAAGAAGTTGGAAATGTACAAAAAAAAGTAGGAGACGTACAGAAAGAAGTGAAGAATCTACAAGCAGAATTTACCAGACTAAAACATCAAGCACCCACCGAGAGGGCATTCACCTCAGGACAAAACATCAAACCTCCAACGTACGACGGTCAAACATCCTGGACAATGTACAAAAGACAATTTGAAGCCGCTGCTGTTGCCAACGGTTGGAATAATGAAGAAATGGCTACATCACTAGTGGTAGCGCTTCGTGGATCTGCCCTGGAACTACTGCAGACCATTCCCATCAGCCAACTAGGGAAATATGACATCCTTGTAGCTGTCCTGGAGAGACGATTTGGAGACCAACACCGAAGACAACTGTATCAGGCACAAGTAAAGTCCCGACATCAGAAGCCTGGCGAAAACCTGCAAGAGTTTGAGGCAGACATAAGACGTCTCATTCAATTGGCCTACCCGGGAGCGACAGAGGAATTTCAAGAGGAACTTGTCGCTGAATATTTCGTGGACGGTGTCAGAGATCCAGAAACTCAGAAGATGCTACGTTTAGCCAAATTTGATAGCAGCCGTGAAGTTTTGGGTAGAGCTCTGGAAATCGAGGCGGCCTGTAAGATCTCTAAGCCAGCAATCAGGGACGCATCCATCAAGGAAGAAAATTTGGCGAACAGTTGTGAACTAACTGAAATGGGCGGTATTTTGAAGAAATTAACCGAAGTTCTTCAGGCCACGGGGAGATTCCGGGAGTCACTAGAAGTTAGGCCATACAACCGTAATCAGTGCTATAGATGTGGCAAGACTGGACACTTTAAAAGGGACTGTCGAGTACAAAGATTCCAGGAGCCAATAGAAGATAGGCCACATAACCGAAATACATCAAATCAGTGTTATAGATGTGGAAAGACTGGACATTTCAGAAGGGACTGTCGAATACGGATATTCCGGGAGCCAACAGAAGTTAGACCATGTAATCGAAAGGCTACAAATCAGTGCTATAGATGCGGCAGGACTGGACATTTCAAAAGAGACTGTCAAGTACAAAGATTCCGGGAGCCACTAGAAGATAGGCCACGTAACCGAAATGTTCCAAATCAGTGCTATATATGTGGCAACATTGGGCATTTTAAGAGAGACTGTCCAGTACAACTACGACCTACAGCTCCATCCAGAGACAGCAGCAGTTCAAAGCCAAGTCAGGAAGAGTTGAAACAATACAACTTTAAGGCTAAGCACAGGGAAGGAAGATGACATAGTAATACAGATGCTTTATCCAGAAGGTCATGTGAGGATAATTATAAACATTCGCCAAAGAATTGACCAACGAGAAGGAATCACTTCCATTAGGCGAATCAAGTTTAAGGTTGATCAGCAGTGGACCACAGAGCAACTGAAGAAGGATCAGCTTGAGGACAACGAAATAGCACTGCTACTAAAAGCTAAGGAAGAACGTCAACCAAGACCAAGCTGGAGAGATATTTCAACTAAGGGATCTACTTTTAAATCTCTGTGGGCTCAGTGGGACTCCCTGGTAGTTGAAAATGGACTCCTTAAACGAGCCTGGGAAATCGCCGATGGCAAGGTAGTGAAGACGCAGTTAGTGGTACCAAGGAAGAAGGTATCGGAAGTTCTGGATGGAGTACATAATAGAAAGTTTGGTGCTCATCTCGGAGTGAACAAAATGATTGACAAGATTCGCAACAGATTTTACTGGGTCAACTACTGCCAAGATGTGAAATCATGGTGCCAGCAGTGTTCAACCTGTGCCTCAAGTCAAGGACCTCAGACAAGATCCAGTGGGAAGATGAAACAGAATGATGTGGGACTACCGTTTGAACGTCTCGCTAGTGACCGAATGAAGGCTCGATATGATCTCCAAGCTAACTCTAGGGGATTTCGGATGAACGATAAAGTCTGGTTATATAACCCGCAAAGGAAGACAGGAAGATCTCCCAAGCTAACACCAGTATGGGAACGACCCTATACGGTCATCAAAAGAATTAATGACGTTGTGTATAGAATTCAGCGTAGCCCCAGAAGCAAACTGAAAGTTGTTCACCTCGACAGGTTGAAAGCATATCACGGACATGAAGTAGCTGATCGGGACGATCAGAATTAAGAGGGAGGCAATGTTACGGCTAGACTAACAACCATCCGGACGTTTTTGTGCTACCCTATAGAACTAGCCGCCCCGCCGTGCCCCTCGCTTCTCTGTCTGTATGAATCATCGACCGGCCCGCCGCGAAGTTTCGGGTCGCTGGAATTATCTCGATGGCCTCGTCGAGATCGTATAGAGTGGCTCGGAATACTTCCCGAATATTCGTGATAGATTTAAGATTATATATAAGCAGACCTAAGGCGAATGTTAGTCAGTCAGTCGGTTAGTTAGTTCAGTTCAGTTAATCATTGAATGTTGAATAGATATTAGTGGTAAAGTTATAAGACTAGTTTAGTGAGTTAAACTGTATACAGTGGTAGTGAATAAAGAGAGTATTAGTTGAAAATAGCAAAGTTGTAATTCTGTTAAGAACCCACGGGAAAAACGAAATAGTATGTTACGTGTTTTAAATGTTGTCTGTGAAACAAAGGGTTATGTTTAATGTGTATCTGTTTATTTTTAAACTAGAACATGGTTGGTTACACAGTTATTTATGCGATAAATTAAAGATATTTGAAGATGTATATAGTTATTACACAAGAAATTTTACAGATTTAATTTTATTGCATCGATGCAATTCAAACCAACTTGGTTTTATACAAAGGATTTTCAGAATTTAAAAAGTTATCTGTGATAATAAAAAAACTGTGATAACCTAAACAAATTCAAACGGCTCCTGAGAGAATTTGTTTTAGTAAGTGTTAGTATAGATGTGTTTTATTTATTTTAATTTTATAATTTAAGAGTGATTTTATTTATTTTATTTATACACCTTTAATTTTTGTATTTATTAAGTTAAGTTTTATTTGTGACTAATTTAATTAACTGTACCCGTTATATTTATATTTGTATTTTTTATTTTTAAGTCAAGTTTTGTTAAGTTTATTTTATGTAGTTTTAGTTAGGTAGTGTTTTTTTTTAGATTAGGTTTATATTTGTAGGTTTTCTCTATATGTAACGCTGTATAATATGTTTTTCGCTTTTCATATTTTTCGTAAGTATAATCATTTTATTGTACTTAATAATTATAAATTGTTCTACTTATATGTAGCTTCTATGCTAAATAAATGCTTTATTATTATTTTGGCATATTTATTAAATTGAACATATTACTTAGTTAATTTTATTAGGTATTAGATAAAATATAATTTTCGCCTAAAAAATGAGCATTTTTCTTCCGGTATGGGCACGAAATAGAGAACTTCGTAGATGGATGGATGATCTTTTTCATTTCGAATACTTTAGGAGAGGGTTTTTGGGGTGTCGAGATCGATTTTTGCATCAGAAAGGTTGTGCAACCTTATTGCACCGATATATTTCGAAAAAAATTAAAATTCTTTTAATATAATTTTTTTTGTCACCCAGTATATGCCTTTAATAAATATATTTTTACGGTTGTATGATAGAAATGGATCTCTTTAACCGTTATCAACATGGTACCAATATTATAATAAATAAATCCTATAATTATCCCACTTCTGATATACTGTATTCGTCTCATTCTCACAAATATCATTAATGAAATATAGATAAACATATTTAAATACCCCATTTAATAAACTACTGGCCATTTGCTTTCGAGCAACGAAAATTTCGCCTAAATTTAAAATTAAATATTTTCTTAACCAGAAATGATATCGACCTCCGGTTTTTAATGGTAACTAGAATTATTCCTTAAGAAAAAATATCCAATGCTGGATTTTTTTTAAACTGTCAAATTTTTTTATATACAGGGTGTCAAATGACACGATGTTTTTTTAGTCAAATTTAAATAGCATGCAACTTCAATAATGTATTTTTCAAAATTTTGTCACTGTACGTCAATAAAGTCATTGGTCCATAGTAAAGGAAGCGGTCTGCCAAAGGTCTGATAGCTGCTATATTTTTAGAGGTACCGTTTTTTTTTACTAAACCTTGCTTTTTTCAACTTTTTGGTAGTTTGACCCCACTGTGCGTTGTATCGTGTAAACAAACTTTACCTTATACAAAAACTTGTCTATGTTCAGTAAAGAAATTTTAACGTGCAGTGGCGTAATTATTCATTTATTATTTCTTTATATAACATTATCACTCATAAACACTCCTTTGAACATGGGCAAAAATTGAATATTTCATATCCAAAAACCACGTTAAAATAATTTCGAATATATTTTTTTAATTAACAAATCTCGACTTTTCTCTTTATACTTTACAGCAAAAATATGCTGTTTAAAGGTGTCTATAGTTACGAGTGGATTTTAAATATTAGAAAAAAGCAGGTTGAATTGGAGATATAAATGATATTAGTTTTGAGACACCCCCCGTAGAAATAAAAATACTTGTTAAATAACGTTCAATTTGTGTGTGACAGACGTCAGAGCCTTATCGGTTTGTACACGGCGTGCATTCCGTTTTAAATCACCGTTCGCAATTACCGACAATTACTAGTAGGTAAGATCTTTTTCGTAATATTACGAAATTCCGAGCGGAATTACCTCGGCACCTACGAAACCATTCTATTTCGTACTTTTACTCTTTTTATTAACTTCTTCCGTTCACTTAATGCCACTGTAATTTGCCGCGCGCCGCCCGTTTGAAAAGGAAAATCGCGCGTTAAAATATGTGCCATATATACGGGGGGGCCGTGTTTCTGAAACGACATCTGAATGATATCTTGAAAAACGACCCTTATAAGAAAAATAAAGTGGGCCTTGAGGGAAGAAACGGTAAACTTGGCAACATGGTCATCCTCGGTTATCGAATGGAGCGTAATCATAAACCGTTGCATGCCAAAAAGGTAATTTTCCAAAATATTTGGCCGTTTCCATTGCAATATCGTACAGGCGGCGATGGAAGCAATATATCCTTAATTATATTTACGTGCGAACTCTGTATTTTGAATATATGAATATACGAGGGTGGGCCGAAAATTTTGCAACGCATCGCATCTCGCCTCTTGATACTGCGAAGTTTAGGGCAAAATGCATAGAGGGGCTTGAAATATATATGTGTAAACGTAATTTAAATGGAACTTATCTGCAGGAAAATGGGGGGGGGGAGAGGAATTATACCCCCCACCTCCCCGGATACCCAAAAATTTTCGAAAATATGGGAATAAATTGAAAAAAACGTACAAAATTGTGCGGAAAGTTAATAAGAGTATTATAAAACGGAATAAGAAAAATAAATAATAAAAAAGTTAGAGAAACGCGGTTTTCAGCGAAAAAAAAGCGAAGGGGTTCAGCTACGAAGTCAGGGATGGCAAAAATGGGAAGAAAAAAATGCTTTATGAAAGAAAACAAACATATTTGAAAACATGAAAAAAAAAAAAGAAAAAAAAAGAAAAAAAAATGAAAAAAAAAACGTAAAAAATATTCGCAAAAACAAAAGATTTGTTCGGAAAGAATAAAAATATTATAAAACCAAATAAGAAAAAAAATAAGAAAAAAAGAAGAAACAATTGTTCGGAAAGTTAATCAGAGTATTATGAATCGAAATAAAGAAAAAATATTAATACAAAAAAGTTAAAGAAACACGGTTTTCGGCGAAAAAAAGTTGAAAAAATGGAAAAAAATTTAAAAAAGTGTCGAAACCGGGGGCAAAAGTTGAGAGAAAAAACCTTAACAAAATCAAAACCCAATTTTTTATATCTCTTATAAAAACGAAGAATTAGCAGAAAAGTAAATTAAATGATAAAAAGCAATATAGATAATGATTGCAAATATACAATAAATAAGTGAACAAAAAACAAAGTAAATAATCAGAAGTTCAAGGATTCAAGAACACTATCGAAGAAAGTGTAAGCTAGATAAAAACATAAAAACGTAAGAGAAATGTAGAATTTGACTTAAAAAGTGATTAAAGGTTCAGAGAAAGTTGGCAAATATAATCGAATGAAGAGCAAGCTAGATAAGAACAATTTTAAATATATAGAATTGAAAGAAAAATAAGTTGAATGTGAAAAAAACAACAACACATGTAATGGTTGTAAATATGCAAGAAATATGAACAAAAAATAAAGTTTACAAATAAAGATTTACAGAAAGTTGGAAAATATAATCGAAGAAAAACTGCACTAGAAAAATCTTAAACTAAATTAGAAAAAAAACAGAACTGAAAGAAAAGTAAGCTTAACCTTAGCAAGTGAAAAAAAGACAATGTCAATAAAATAAATAGAGAAGTAAACTAGATAAGAACAGAAAAAGAATAAGAAAAAAGAAGAACTGAAAATAAAATAATTATATGACAAAAATTAACGTAAATAATAATTGTAAATACACAAAAAGAAGTGAACAGAAGACAATGGTAATAAGTGCAGGAAAGACAAAACAAATAAAGAGAAGTACAAAAAAATCAAGGACGTAAATTATTGAAAGAAGTGTAAGCTAGGTAAAACACAAAAGTTAGATAAATATAGAATTTTACTTGAAAAAAACTGATTAGAGGTTTAGAGAAAATCGA
Organism: Pissodes strobi; assembly: GCA_016904865.1. NCBI lineage: Eukaryota > Metazoa > Arthropoda > Insecta > Coleoptera > Curculionidae > Pissodes > Pissodes strobi. The sequence continues at coordinate 67,579 of MU186643.1, read as the reverse complement.
AAACTATAATTGAAGAAAGAATATACTTGAAAAGACTACACAAAAATAGAAAAAAGTTGAAATGAAAGAAGGATAATATACAAATGAGCAAAGAAAAAAGTTAATAAAAAGGTTCAGAAGAAAGTTGAAACATATAATCAGCCATAGATATAGATAGTAAGGATTGAAAGAACAGGACGTAAAGTTAACAAATTAACAAGTAAAAATTGATAATACTATGGAGAATTGGATTCAAGAAAACAGAAATAAACTCAAACATCACGGCACAACTCAAAACACAAAAATCGAGTACATAAATAGATGGAGAAACAAGAAATGTTATTGTATATTATATATCATACAAATTTATAGAAAGGGCGGTCAAATAAGAATTGCAAGGAAACAAAAAGGGAGAATACAATAAACAAATGTAATAAGCGAGAGTTTGGAGAAAGTTAAAAAGCACAATTGAAGGAAAAGTAAGTTAGACGAGGACGAGAATACAAAAAGTACGAAAATGTAGAAAATATAGGACAGGGTAGACTAGAAAATTGGAATACATACAAAGAGAAACAAAAAACATGACTGTGTTTTATGCATACTCTAAGAAGATTTATATAATGCAGTTACATTATTAAATAGAATAAGACGTGCGCATAATACTATTTTCCAGTGGATTAAATTGGAAAATGTTACATGCTACATAATTTGATCGCCAGCTATTTGATTATTTCGATACATTTGAATAACCCTGTATATTGTTTATTTCAGTGGTGTACCTTTGGATACGGGGGCTATACCTTTCTGAAACAAAACAAAATTGATGAAATAAACAAGCTCAAAAAATTTCTAAAGCACTAATGTTCCATTAAAAAAAACCTCGAAGAAAAATGCATTTGGCAAAGTCGTCTGCGCCATTTTCGAGTGGCTATATTTGCATGTCAAAATTTGTTTTCCAAATGTAATTTGATTGCGAGCTATTTGACTATGTATTTCAATACATTTGAGTGACCCTGTATATTGTTTGTTTCAGTGGTGTACATTTGGATACGGAGACTATATGTTTCTGAAACAAAATAAAATTGATGAAGTTTAAAAAACCCAAAAAAAATTAGGCAAAAAATACATTTGGAAACGTCGCCGTCGTCTACACCATTTTTGTATGTCAAAATTTATTTTCTTAATAAGAACACGAGAACTTAGAAGATGTAGAATTTCCCTTGAAAAAACGAGCTTAAAAATTCAAAGCAAGTTGAAAACATAGTCAAAAGAAGAGAGTAATTAAAGAGAGGTAAGTTAAATAAAAAGAAAAACACTTAGATTCTAATTGCAAACATATAAGAAGCAAGTGAGCATAGGACAACGTTAATAAATAGAGGTTTAAACAAAGTTGAAGACAAAATAGAGAGAGAACCAAACTAAATGAAAAATAATGATTGTAAATATACAAAATACAAGTGAATAAAAGACAATGTTAAGTTCATAGAAAGTTGAATATATTATTTAAGGAAGAGCAAGGTTAATAAGAACACAAAAAGATATAAAGACGAAGAACTAACAGAAAAGTAAATTAAATGATAAAAAGCAATATAGATAATGATTGCAAATATACAATAAATAAGTGAACAAAAAACAAAGTAAATAATCAGAAGTTCAAGGAAAATTTAAGAACACCATCGAAGAAAGCGTAAGCTAGATAAAAACATAAAAAAGTAAGAGAAATGTAGAATTTGACTTAAAAGGTGATTAAAGGTTCAGAAAAAGTTGGCAAGTATAATCGAATGAAGAGCAAGCTAGATAAGAACAATTTTAAATATATAGAATTGAAAGAAAGATAAGTGGAATGTGAAAAAAAACAACAACACATGTAATGGTTGTAAATATACAAGAAATATGAACAAAAACAAAGTTTACAAATAAAGATGTACAGAAAATTGTAAAATATAATCGAAGAAAAACTGCACTAGAAAAATGTTAAACGAAATTAGGAAAATAGTAGAACTGAAAGAAAGGTGAGCTTAACCTTAGCAAGTGAGAAAAAGGAAAATGTCAATAAAATAAATAGAGAAGTAAATTAGATAAGAACAGAAAACGAATAAGAAAAAAGAAGAACTGAAAATAAAATAATTATATGATAAAAATGAACGCAAATAATAATTGTAAATACACAAAAAGAAGTGAACAGAAGACAATGGTAATAAGTGCAGGAAAGACAAAATAAATAAAGAGAAGTACAAAAAAAAATTCAAGAACGTAATTGAAAGAAGTGTAAGCTAGGTAAAACACAAAAGTTAGATAAATATAGAATTTTACTTGAAAAAAACTGATTAGAGGTTTAGAGAAAATCGAAAACTATTGAAGAAAAAATATACTTGAAAAGAGTAGGTACACAAAAATAGAAAAAAGTTGAAATGAAAGAAGGATAATATACACATGAACAAAGAAGAAAGTTAATAAAAAGGTTCAGAAGAAAGTTGAAACATATAATCGGCCATAGATAGTAAGGATTGAATGAACAGGACATTAAGTTAACAAGTAAAAATTGATAATACTATGGAGAATTGAATTCGAGAAAACAGAGATAAAGTCAAACATCACGGCACAACTCAAAACACAAAAATTGAGTACATAAATAGATGGAGAAACAAGAAATGTTATTGTATATTATAAATCATACAAATTTATAGAAAGGGCGGTCAAATAAGAATTGCAATGAAACAAAAAGGGAAAATACAATGAACAAATGTAATAAGCGAGAATTTGGAGAAAGTTAAAAAACACAATTGAAGGAAAAGTAGGTTAGACGTTAACACAAAAAGTACGAAAAATGTACAAAACATAGGACAATGTAGACTAGAAAATTAGAATACATAGAAAGAGAAACAAAAACATGACTGTGTATTATGCATACTCGAAGAAGATCTATATAATGGAGTTACATTATTAAATAGAAGAAGATGTGCGCATAATACTATTTTCCAGTGGATTAAATTGGAAAATGTTACACGCCTACATAATTTGAATTCGATACATTTGAGTAACCCTGTATATTGTTGATTTCAGTGGTGTACCTTTGGATACGGGGGCTATACATTTCTGAAACAAAATAAAACTGATGAAATTTAAAGCACTCAAAAAATTTCTTAAACAAAAAATACATTTGACAACGTCGTTTACGCCATTTTTGTATGTCAAAATTTGTTTTTTAACGTAAGTTGAATCCGAGCTATTTGACTATTTTCATATATTTAAATCACCCTGTATATTATCTATTGCAGTGGTGTGCCATTGGATACGGGGCGATACATTTCTGAAACAAAAAAAAAGTTTGAAATTTAATGTGCCATTAAAAAAAGCCTTGAAGAAAAAATACATTCGGCAACGTCGTCTACGTCAGTATCAAGTGGCTATATTTGTATGTCAAAATTTGTATTCCTAACGTAAATTAATACCGAGCTATTTGACTATTTCCATTTTTTATAGTTTGGGTTAGTTTGGGTTAGTTGAGGTAGTAGTATTCATATCCTTTATTAAAACCATGTAAGTGATACCAAAGAAGTTGATAATATCAAGATCATGAACTGTTAACGAAAAAATACACTTGGCAACGTCGTTTACACCATTATCGAGTGGCTATATTTGTAGGTAAAATTTTGTTTTCTTAACCTCAGTTAATTCCCAGATATTTGACTATTTCCATACATTCAAACCCTGTATATTTTTATACTTATCCATTCTCTGTGTGAGTCATTTGGTAGTTGTTTCATATATTTGTTTATTTTAAATCGCAACAGTTGAAACGGTCAGAAAATGACAATATACTTGATTGCCAATTAGAGTAAAGTTTTATCTAATAGTTTATTCTTAAAAATTTTATTCATTATTTCTGTTATTAAATTATTTTTAATTTTTTCTTCAGTCAATACTAGGAATGTGTTTAAATATCGACTAAATTCTAAAATAGAGCACACATAAGAATGATATATACACAAATATTGCATTGTGTATAAATACTACTCCAAATAATTATGGTGAAAATCCAGTAATTTAAATTCACATTTCGTGGTAGTAATTTGACTATTTGTTTTGACAATATCTTTTTAGGTCAGTGTCCTTCGGAAAGAGTAAAGGGGTCCAGAGATGTGGTTGCTTAAAATTATAGTTGCCCTTTGTTTGCATTAGCTCTTTTCCATTTAATTTATACGAGTTTCATAATTCTTAGGAGGAACGGGGTTGCTTAGAGCTATTAAAGTGGCAAAGCGGATAAAAACAACTACGAAAACGTACCGACAATATGTCATTTTAAGAGAATTAATTTTATTTTTTCCTGTAATTATTGCTGCTTAATGGTGGAAGTTATTTCTGGACATATATCACCATAAAATGCCGTATTATTTCGGTTTCAAATGATTAGTTTTATTCAATTCTTTTCATATCTGACTTTTCGGGAATCATGTCAATATAACGTCTTGATTTGACATCATTGGGTGATTGTTTCAAATATTTATAAGAAATCCATGTTTATGTGTTGCATGCTGCATGTAGCTCATAGTCAACTTTGGAAATCATGATTATTCTGTGAAGAAATATTTTTTGAAATATCCTTTTGGGGATCTTAAACTGAACCTCTGTTTAAGTTTCAGGGAGTATCTTGTTATTATCTTTAGTGTATTATTTGTTTAGTGTTTGGACTCGCTCCTTAACAGGGGGTTTTCACTGTCTTGCATTGTATATTAATAATTCTCCAGTAATTTACATTGACATTGCCATGTAGTAATTTGACTATTTGTTTTAACAATATCTTTTTATGTCACTCAGAGCAGGATATTTGAACAGAGGGAAGATACATTGTCAACTAATCAGTATTATAAGAAATGGAGACTTTGCCCAAATCCTAACAAAACTGAAGTAAGCGCATTCCACCTGAACAATCTCGATCAGGACGAGAGTTGCAAGTAACATTCTGTAGTGAACGACTGACGCACAATAACCATCCAAAATATCTAGGAATCGCTCTCGAGCGGTCATTGACCTATAAAAACACCTAGAAATAAGCAGCCAAAAGTTAAAAACTCGGAATAACATATTAAGGAAGTTGACTGGAATCTCCTGGGGAGCACAGGTTAACACCCTGCGCACTGCAGCTCAATCTCTTGTTTACTCGGTGGCAGAATACTGCGCCCCAGTCTGGTGCAAGAGCTCACACGCGAAGCAAATAGATGTCCACCTTAACGACACCATGAGGATTGTCTCCGGAAGTTTAAAAGCAACTCCACTTCCCTGGCTTCACGCCCTTTTCAACATAGCACCTCCCTCTATAATGGACCATCTACCAACTATCCACCTGAAATCCAGGAAAACTTTATGGGAAGATGAGGTCCTTAAATTTCCAGAAATATACGATATGGAGGAGGAATTGAGGCAGTACTGGTCGCAGAATAACCACCATCTCCTTGCC
>MU186643.1:28026-47142 GCA_016904865.1 Pissodes strobi | reverse complement strand
AAAAAAAGAGTCGATTCAGGCATTATATAAAACGAGCCTTACAAGGTCACCACTTCCTCGTTCGGTAGGACGCGAACGTTTAGCTATTAGTTGTAGTTTTCGTCGTTGCCAAGCCGCCATCCTTGTTAAATTTCTATACGTGCGACCGAACGCAGTTTTTGGCTAATAGGAACTCATCCAACCCTGACCAGACTCTTAATGGGCCGTTTAAACGAAAATGCGGTAAAATGGCAGCCGCTTTTTAGGGTTCCGCACCCGAAGGCTGGATTGCCAAATCTCTAGTTATTATGATCATGATAAAGTCGAAAATGTACGTCAATTTCAGAAATCTTTTAATTAATATCATAGATGAATATAGCTAACGCATATTCATCTATGTTAATATGAAGAGACTGAATAGAGTTAAAAAGTTTTCCATAATTTTAAATATCACGAATTATTCAAATTGGAAATGCGTTATCTATTTAGAAATCTAACGTGTTCGGTAATTTTTATATAAACCGCATGATCATGGAGCATTAAGTCCCAATTTCTAACTGGCAAGCCCGTTTTCTGTAAAATCCGATCTGGCAACCCTGATGGGTAAGGATTAGATATAGATTGAGTTATGTAACACCAGAAACCAGATCTAATTTTATTTTAGGATTAAAGCTCGTTCTAGGATTATAATTGGGACCAAATTATTATATGTACAGGGCGGGCCAGTAAAAGGAGACTTTCAAGAGTGCAAATGGTATAAAAGGTAGAGAAAAATGTTTTATGTAAAAGACATACCAAATTATTTTTTTTGAAAATGGAATACTCTCTATATTTTATCATATCCAATAGCATACCAATGAAATAAATATATGTATCGAAATAGTCAAATAGCTCTGAATGAACTTACGTTAAGAAAACAAATTTTGACATACAAATTATGCATTTCGATAATAGACGGCGTTGCCAAATATATTTTTCTGAAGAATATTTAATTGGTTCTTAAATGGGACATCTGGAAACTTGTCCAATACAGTCCACTTGCCACCAGAAATAGATACCGAATATATCAACTATAATTTTAAGCAACCACATCTGTGGCCCTCTTCACCCTTTCCGAAAGACACTGACATAAAAAGATATTGTCAAAACAAATAGTCAAATTACTACAACGAAATGTGAATGTAAATTACTGGATTTTAACCATAATTAATTGGAGAAGTGTTATTATACTGTAAGACAGCGAAAAATTCCAGTTAAGGCGTGAATCCAAACATCAAAAAAATAATACACTAAAGATAAAAAACAAGATACTGCCTGAAAAAGATCCCCACAAGGATATTTCAAAAATATTTCTTAACAGAATAAACACTATTTCCAAAGTTGAAACTAGTCAATCCCCTATATGCTACATGCCACACATAAACAAGAATTTCTTATCAATATTTGAAACAACACCCAAATATGTCAAATCAAGACGTTAAATTGACATGATTCCCGAAACGTCAGAGAGATATGAAAAGAATTGAATAAAATGAATCACTTGAAACCGAAATAATACGGCATTTTATGATGGCGGAAAGTGAAACGTCAGGTGAAATTGATGAGCGCGGAAAAGTTGAAAAATTTACGTGTTTTCATTGCAAGAAAAAAGTCGAAAGATTAGTGAAGTGTGCGAAGTGCAAAGAGGTTTTCCATCCATCATGTCTTAACCAGGCAGCTGGCAAGCAAAATGCATTTTGTGTACATGAAGTAGAACGGCGTCTATCAACAACAACGCCGGCCATGCCGGTTTCGTCGAAAGAAAAGAACCTAGAAATCGCCCTTCTGCGCAGGCTGATTGAAGAAACTGATGGGAAAAATAAGGTACTTCTTGATAATGTATCTCTTCTGAAAGAAAAAGTCAACTTCCTAGAGGAAAAGCTAAGAAAATCTGAAAAAATGTATGGAATGCAAAAACCCCATTCCAAGCATTCCAATGAAAAGGATGGTGTTCAGAGAGATCAAACCACAGAGCAGGCGCAAGCAGGTTCTACGAAGATGTCGTTAGATGGTGCTCGACTAAAACATCATCGTTACATGTTGCCAGTCGTAAATGTTGAAAATCCGGAAGGCCGAAAAAATCCACAGCTGCCAATAATAAACTTCGATAGTAATGAGGAACAGATCGATATCGAAAACTCAGTAATATCGACAGCAAAACAGATGAACATAACCTCACACCTGTCAATCCCCGAATGCGTGGGCGCTGCAGGTGTTGTAGATGTCAACAAGGACAATGTTAATGAAACCATTACTGATGAGGGATGGGTCAAAGTAAAACCCCGAAGATTGAGACAGACAGAAAACAGGAATAATCGCCCAATGCCTATTAGAGGCTCGAACAAAAACACCTCAAATCTTAGGATTGTTGAATCTCAGGGAAATGTCAAATTATCCTGGATATTTCTGTCAAATCTCGACCCAAACACAAAGGAGGAAGATATCATTGCCTTCTTGAAGAATGAGGGACTCGATCAGGGAAGTTGCTGCTTCAAAATGAAAACAAAAAAAGATACAGTCAGAGGATCATTTAAGCTGGGAGTACCATTTGAAAGGAAGGCAAGCATAATGGATAGCGGTCTATGGCCAACCGGAACGCTGATAAACCATTTTCAGAACCTCCAGAGCCCCCCTACTCACCTGAAATTGTGAACTCTCCAAAGAAGAATGGGCAAATAAGACTCTTTCACATTAATACGTGTTCAGTTAGGAATAAGGTTAACGAATTGGATGCTTATTTGGTTGACAAGAATGTTAATGTTTTGTGTCTCACAGAGCACTGGCTGTCAGAACAGGAATTTGCATCATTGCGGATACTGGACTTTGAACCAGTATCGTCCTTTTGCAGGACATTTGGTAGGGGTGGTGGATCTGCCATTTTGTTGAAGCGTAACACCAACTATGAGATAATTCCACAAATTGGATCTTTAAGTATAGAGAATTCACTAGAGATCTGTTGCGTCCACTTGATTGATTTTAGAGTGTATGTAATTTGTTTATATAGACCACCCATGGGCTGTCTTAGCACCTTTCTGGAGGTGATGGAGGGGGCATTGAGCTTGATCAGCCAGAATAACAAAGTAATAATCGCTGGGGATTTCAACGTGCATTTTGACACTGGTAGTCGAGAGTGCGTTGGCTTGACATGCCTGCTGGACTCTTACGGCTTTGTTCAGCTGGTCCATGGGCCCACTAGGCTGAGTGCTTGTCTGGACAACGCCTTCTTGAATTTTATTGAAAATCACATTGCTACTTGCATTCATGATACGGGGTTCTCAGATCATATGGGGCAGCTGGTTGAGCTGGCGGTGCCTTCTCATGGAAAACGAGTGGAGATGGAAGGACTAGTTTGTAGACCTGTGACTCAAATGGGTAAGCACAATTTTTTTGCTTCTGTCGGGGCTTTATCGTGGAGGCTTCTGGACTGCGGGAGTCTTCCTGCGGATAGGAAATTTGGGATGTTTCTTGATTGGATAACTGATGCTTTTAATGACTCATTCCCTGTACAAATCCACTGTAAGCGGAGCGACCAAGCCACATCAACGAAATGGTTCGATAAACATCTGAAATCGCGGCGCGACGCTATAAAATTTCTGTCAGAACTAAACCGACAACACCCTTCCAACAATCTAAAAAATCTCTTCCATCACATAGAAATATTTACAAATATGAAATTAGAACTGCCAAGCAAAAGGCAAACGATAATTTAATAAAAAAACTCTTCCAATCCAATTAAGGCAATGTGGAGTGTCCTTAACGAGTATAGAGGAGTCTCTAAAAAATCTGTGCAAGCCGACATTACACCAAATCAATTTAATACTTACTATTTGAATATAGCAAAAGATCTGCAAACACAGATTACCACAAACACTGATCCTCTTGCAAATATTCCAAACTATCAAAACAATCTGTTTTCTTTTGATCAAGTTACTTTTATTGAAATTAGGGACACTATAAATCAACTAAAAAAATAAAAAAAGTAAGGACCCCTATGGGTTTACAGTAGAAGTGATAAAATCCATAAAGAATATAATAATATCGCCCTTAACCAAACTCATAAATCTCTGCATTGCCGAGAACGTTTTCCCGCTTGTTTTGAAGACTGCTGTGGTCGTTCCAGTTTTCAAGAAGGGTGACACTGGTGACATATCAAATTACAGGCCCATCTCCTTGCTGCCTGTCTTCTCAAAAATATTCGAGAAATGCCTTGCTTCTAGGATTGCCAGTTTCTTTGAGTCAAATCGGCTCTTCTATGCTCAGCAGTTTGGTTTTCGTAGGGATCACAGCACATCACTGGGCATACTGGACCTGGTCTCGGGAATACATGAAGCATTTGAGGGTTCCGGTTTCCTGTCGGCCCGTTTCTGCGACCTAAGTAGGGCATTCGACTGTGTCGACCATGGGATTCTTCTGAGCAAGCTGAGAAAGTATAACTTTAATGACTCTAGCATTGGTATGATAACCAGCTATCTGTCGTAGAGATACCAAGTGGTACGCATGGCTGGGGTGTCGTCAGATAAGGGAGAGATCGATGTCGGGGTGCCACAGGGTTTTGTTCTGGGGCCCTTACTGTTCCTAATCTACATCAATGATCTACCCCAGGCTGACCCACAGGCTTACTTTACTCTTTTCGCTGACGACACCACAATCTGCTGCCATGAAAAGGAGTTGTCGGAAGCTCTGGAGGGCTCGGGTCAGGCACTGTCGAGGTCCGAAAAATGGTTCGCATCAAATCAACTCTTTCTCAACACATCAAAAACACAGTCCCTGGTTTTCGCGTCCCGGGAGCTCCCTTACCAGGAGCGGGCCCTGACTAGTGTTAAATTTCTAGGAGTACATCTTGACACAAAACTGCGCTGGGACGTACACACAGAAGCGTGTATGAGAAAGCTAGGATCAAACATCTTCCTGCTCCGGGGCTTGTCAAACGGTGTTTCCTCTGAGATATTGAGGCAGGCTTATTTTTCGTTGTGCCATGCACACATCTCATATGCTGTTATAGCTTGGGGGCATAGCGCTGGTGCCAAAGATGTCTTTCGCCTGCAGCGAAGAGCTGTTAGGATAATTGCAGGTCTATCATATAGGGAAGATTGCAGAAATGCATTCATCAGTCTTAATATAATGACACTCCCCTCCCTGTTTATATACGAGAATTTTGTGTATGTGAGGCGCAACATGGGCTTGTTTAGGGCTCATGAGGAGCAGCATCCCTACAATACCAGACACAGACGTGATCTTATACCAAGCTATCATCGGCTGGAGAGGTGCAGGGACGGACCAGGGTATCTTGCAATACATTTTTTTAATAAATTACCAGCTCACATGAGGGTACTGCCACTCAATGAATTCAGATCAAATGTTAAGAGAGTTCTGACAGCATGTGCCTTTTATAGTACTAATGAGTTTTTATCATCTAGTGTTACCTTTTGATTTTAGTATAGGTTTTAATATTTTCTGACTGTAGTTTTACTGCATAGTGTTTTATCGAGCTAGCTGTAGTGTTATTTTGTTATTTTTTATTGAAAGTCTTATTGCTTAGTGTTTTGGTATTGTTTAGTGTACAGAATTCTGTTATTACAGTATTATATTTTAGTGTTATGATTTTATTAGAATATGAGACTTGGAACTTTCTTCTGACATGTGTAAATACCATTGTGTATGTTGGCACGTAATATATTAATTGATTGATTGATTGATTGATTGATTGATTGATATATACCCACGAATAACTTCCACCATTAAGCAGCAATAATTTCAGGATAAAATAAAATTAATTCTCCTAAAATGACATATTGTGAGCTTGTTTTCGTAGTTGTTTTTATCCGCTTTTCCACTTAAAAAGCTCTAAGAAACCCCGTTCCTTTTAACAAAGTTAAGGAAACTCAAATAAATTAAATGGAGAATGCTTTGAACCACTAATGAACATCGAACTCACTCCCAAAAAGTAACGCAAACAAAGGTCATCAAGAATAAATCGACTGAGAACTAATCAATAAAGCTCACTTGCCACCAGAAATAAACACCGAATGCATTAACTAAAACTTTAAGCAACGACATCTGCAGCCCCATTCACCCTTTCCGAAGGACACTAACATTATAAAACTATTGTTAAAACAAATATTCAGAGTACTACAACAAAATGTGAATGTAAATTACTGGATTTTAAGCATAATTATTTGGAGAAGTATTAATTAATATACAATGCAATGTGTGTGTATATGATATCATTCTTATGTGTGCCTTATTTTAGAATTCAATCGATATTTAAACACATTCCCATTCTTGGCGGAAAAAAGAATTAAAAATAATTTATAACAAAAAATGATGAACAAAATTTTGAGGAATAAAATATTAGATAAAATTTAAATCTAATTAGTAATCAAGTATATTGTCAGAAAATGGACCGTTACAACTATTGCGATTTAAAATAAACAAATATATGAAACAACTACCAAATGACTAACACAAAGCAAGCATGGATAGAAAAACTTGGCTGCAGTTGGATTTTTTTTTAAATGGAATGTCCTAATTTTCAATATTTTTTTTTAGTTTTTAGACAGGCCGTCTGCAAACTTGTTCAGTGAAGCCCACTTGGCACCTTTAGTAGATACCGAATAAATCAACTATAATTTTAAGCAACCACATCTGTGGCTCCCCTCACCCTTTCCGAAGGACATTCTGCAAACTTGATCAGTGAAGGGAAGCCCACTTAGCACCTTTAATAGATATCGAATAAATCAACTATAATTTTGAGCAACCACATCTGTGGCTCCCCTCATCCTTTCCGAAGACATTGGCATAAAAATATAATGTCAAAACAAATAGTCAAATTACTACAACAAAATGTGAATGTGAATTACTGGATTTTAACCATAATCAGTTGGAGAAGTATTAATATACAGTGCAATATTTGTGTATATGATATCATATTTATGTGTTCCTTATTTTAGAATTTAATCCATATTTAAAGAAATTCCCATTCTTGGGGGAATAATGAAAATTAAAAATAATATTATTAAGTAAACGCTAATAAAGAAAATTTCAAATGTGTCAAGAAGTTAATCTAAAAACTAGTGCTAAAACAGCATGTTTATAACATTTCCAAAAATAAAAAAATATACAAAATCAAATTATTAAAATTGCTTTCTCTCTGCACTACCCCAGATAAACCCACAACAGATGCAAAAGATCGGCAAATTCCTCGCCAGCCAACTTTAACCTTGACGTGGCGGTTATACGCAGCCTGCACCAAATAATCTGGGTGTGATTATAGAATTGTTCTCCAAAATTAAAATAGTTGGTCCGCACCAATTAAATGAAAACGTGTTTTGCTGGTGGACTGGTTCAGAAAAAAATAAAGTTTGCAATAGCCATTCACTTTCTTTTTTTCCCAACAGGCGGCCATGGAAATCTTGTGTTATTATGGCTGCACTGATTTTTTTACAGAAATTCCCCTAATACGCTTTAATGTATCCCGATTAAAGGTTATTTTAACATTGAAAATGTTTCTGTTATCCTAATATAGAGCCTCAAATCGTGAAAAAGTGCATTGCCACATGACGTCATACGCATGAGATATCGTGTTAGTTTGTTTATTTAAACTTAAATTTGATCATAAGGTATCGGAATCTGTTCAAATGACTAAAATAAATTGGAACTAACTGAAACTAACCGAAAGTTGATTGAATGACTAACCAAAACTAGCCAAAAGTAACCAAAAGCACCAAAACGGGCTAAAACGTATCGGAACAGGTTAGAAATATTAAAATAAGTAAAAACTAACCAAAATGAACCAAATTTTAAGGACTATCCAAAACTAACCAAAAACATTAAATTTGATTATAACATATCGGAAGCGATCCAAACGACTAAAATAAATTGGAACTAGCTAAAAGTAACCGAAACTTAACTGAATAACTAACCAAAACTAACCAAAAGCAAATAAATCACCGAAACGGGCTAAAATGTATCGGTACAGATTCAAAATATTAAAGTAATTTAAAACTAACCCAAATTAACCGAATATTGGCGACTAGCCTAAACTAACCAAAAACATTAAAATTGGTTATAACATATCGGAACTGGTTCAAATGATTAAATAAATTAAAACTAACTGAAATCAGCTGAGAATTGATTGAACGATTAACCAAAACTAACCAAAATTATCCAAAAGCACCAAAAAGGGCTAAGACGTTTAGGCATATATTAAAAATATTAAAGTAAGTTAAAGTTAACCGAAGTTTGGCGACTAACTTAAATTGACCAAAAACATTTAAACTGGTTATAACGTATTGGAACCGGTTCAAATGACTAAAATAAATTGGAACTAACCAAAATTAACCAAAAACAGTAAAATTGGTAATAACGTATAGGAGCCGGTTCAAATGACTAAAATAAATTAAAACTAACTAAAATTAGCCGAAAGTTGGTTGATCGACTAACCCAAAGTATCCAAAAGCACCAAAAAGGGCTAAAACATATCAAGACATATTAAAAACATGTAAACAAGTAATTTAAAACTAACTTAAATTAGCCGGATTTTGGTGACCAACCAAAATTAACCAAAAACATTCAAATAACGTATCGGAACTGGGTTTTGGTTACTTGTGATTAGTTTTGGTTGGTCATTCAATCAGCTTCCGATTAGTGTTAGTTACTTTTAATTTATTTTAGTCATCTGAAGCGATTCCGATACGTTAAAACCAATTTCAATGTTTGGATAACTTTAGTTAGTCGCCAAAATTCAGCTAATTTTAGATCGTTTCAACTTACCTTAATATTTTGAATCTGTTCTAATGTGTTTTAGTCCTTTTTAGTGCTTTTGGTTACTTTTGGTAAGTTTTGGTAAGTCATCAATAAACTTTCGGCTAATTTCAGTTAGTTTTAATTTATTTTAGCCATTTGAACCGGTTCCGATACGTTATACCCAATTTTAGGGTTTTTGGTTAGTCACCAAAATTCGGTTAATTTGTATTAGTTTTAACTTACTTCCATATTTCTAATCTATTTCGATAGGTTTTAGCCGGTTTTGGTGCTTTTATTTAATTTTGGTTAGTCATTCAATCAACATTCGGGTACTCACAGCCAGTTCCAATTTATTTTAGTCAATTGACCAGTTCCGATACGTTATAACCAATTTAAATGATTTTGGTTAATTTTAGGTAGTCGCCAAAATTCGGTTAAATTGTTTTAGTTACTTATTTTAATACCTTTAATCAGTTCCGATACGTTTAGCCCTTTTTGGTGTTTATGGTTACTTTTGATTAGTTATGGTTAGTCATTCAATCAGCTTGCGGTTAGTGTTAGTTAGTTTTAATTTACTTCAGTCATTTGAACCGGATCCGATATGTTATAACCAATTTTAATGTTTTGGTTCATTCTAGTTAGTGGCCAAAATGCGGATAATTAAAGTTAGTTTCAACTTACCTTAACATTTTTAATATGTTCCTATATGTCTTAGCCCTTTATGGTGCTTTTGGTTAGTCTTGGATAGTCGTTCAATCAAATTTAGGTAAATTTCAGTTAGTTCCAATTTATTTTAGTCATTTGAACCGGTTCTGAGACGTTATAAGCATTTTTAATGTTTCTGGTTAGTTTTGGTTCGGTAAATTTGGGTTAGTTTTAACTTACTTCAATATTTGTAATCTATTTCGATGCGTTTTAGCCCGTTTTGGTGCTTTTGGTTACTTTCGGTTAGTTAGTCGTTCCATCAACTTTGGGTAAAGTTCAGTTAGTTTTAATATATTTTAGTCGTTTGAAACGGTTTCGGTACGTTATAAGCAATTTTAATGTTTTTGGTTAGTTTTGAATAGTCGCGAAAATTCGGTTAATTTGGGTTAGTTTTAACTTACTTTAACATTTGTAATCGGTTCTGATAAGTTTTAGCCCGTTTTGGTGTCTTTGGTTAGTTTTGGTTTGTAATTCAATCAACTTTCGGTTACTTTCAGTTAGTTTCAAATTATTTTAGTCACTTAAACCGGTTCCGATACATTATAATCAAATTTAATGTTTGTGGTTTGTTTTCGTTAGTCGCCAAAATTCGGTTCGTTTTGGTCAATTTTAACTTACTTTAATTTTTGTAACCTGTTCCGATAGGTTTTAGCCCGTTTTTGCGCTTAGTTAGTTTTGGTTAGTGAACCAATCAACTTTCGGTTAGTTTCAGTTAGTTCCAATTTTTTTAGTTATTTGAACCGGTTTCGACACGTTATAATCAAATTTAATATTTTCGGTTAGTTTTGGTTAGTCGCCAAAATTCGGTTTGTTTTGATTAGTTTTAACTTACTTCAATATTTGTAAGCTGTTCCGATACGTTTTAGCCGGTTTTGGTGCTTTTGGTTAGTTTTGGTTAGTCGTTTAATAAACTTTCGGTTAGTTTCAGTTAGTTCCAATTCATTTTAGTCATTTGAACCGATTCCGATACGTTATAACCAAATTTAGGTTTAAATAAACAAACTAACACGATCTCTCACGCCTATGACGTCATGAATGTGGTAAATGTAGCATGCACTTACTAGGAAAACAGAAACATTTTCAATGTTAAAATGCAGTTTTAGATTGTCAGACATGTAGAATAGATTGGTTAAAACATAAGTTCCGATATCATAATAATAAAAAAATTTCCCATATGTGGCCAATATGCTGGCGGACACTGTATAACATTAGTTGGATTTAAAAAAAAATTAACTATAACATTGTATCTGCCAGTTTTCAAATTTAATTGAATTTCGTGCTCATTCGATTTTAGAATATGTAATAATTTTGGAAATAAGTGTGCTGGAATGTGCATTAAACAACATTTATACATACATTTCAGGATCGCGGGGTAATTTAAATAATGATTTTTCGCCACTGCTTCTAGTAGAACAATTCCAATAGAGGCACTTATAACCAGGCATTTTTAACAAAAATAAAATAAAGATTAATTATTTTTCTAAACACTCTCGGACTAAACCAAAAGACTCGCGTGGCTCGCATTTAGAATCACACTAGAGCTTGCCCTCACTATTTCTTGGGATGGCTGGCCATCCCAAAGAGGCGGAGCTTTAAACGAATTCTTGTTTCATGCGTTAGATGGGAGGTTTCGCATCTGGTGTGGGTTTATCTGGGGCACTACGACAATGACTGAAATATTATTAAAAATATTAAATAATATTGCCTAGCTTTTAATTCTTCAAAATTGTCCAGCTTTGTTTCATAAAGGTTATGTTTTAAATATCCCCGAAGAGAAGAATTTAGAGGGGCTAAGTCTGGTGACCTGGCTGGCTATACCAGATTTTGAAAATTCGTTTTGTTTTTTCCTGGGCTTATTTAAAAACGGATTTCAAATTGAATTGCACTATTGCATTGCCACTTTTTCCGCTCTATCTAATGATGGTATCCAGTTTGAAATCCGACGTTTCGTCTTCAAGGGATCATCATCAACTTTCTTTTTTTAAATACGAACTTTAATTTTTTTTATTGTTTTCAGATGGTATTGGCGTTATTAATATGACTGTGTGTTCTTATTTATTTATTTTTTTTATTATTTTTTTTAATTATATATTTTGTACCTAGGTTTAGGTTTTTTGTTACTTCCAAAGTGAATGCATACAAGGCATCTCCAGTACTAGATCCCTTTAAAAAACTGAATTGATACAATTTTGTTTTTCGTAAAGAATGTCACTTAAGCTAATGGGCCGATAGTTTTTTATTTTTCAATGTTCACCACTTTTATATATTGGGCAAACTATAGATGTTTTGAAGCTTTTAGGGACAATACCTGTTTTAAAGATGGTATTTATGATATGTTTTAGTGGGATTAAAATGTTTTGGTGTGTTTTTTTTATTATATTTGCAGCGATCCGATCAAAACCAGGAAAACTATTATTTTTTAATAAAGAAATATGTTTAATTATTTCATTATGACATACTGGCTGTAGATACATAGAATGTGACAGTGAATCTCTCAGATGACATGGCTTGCTGGCAGTAGGAATTTTCTTTTCCATTTCTATTCCAATATTAATAAAGTAATTAATGTAGTAATTTTTAATATAATAAAAAATAATAAAAATTATAAAAAATATGAAATAAAATAAAATCACATACTCATATTAATAACGTTAATACCATCTGAAAAACGATAAAAAAAAATAAAGTTCGTATTTAAAAAAATAAAGTTGATGATGATCCCTTGAAGACGAAACGTCGTATTTCAAACTGGAGAACATCATTGGAGAGAACGGAAAAGGTGGCAATGCAAAAGTGCAATTAGATTTGAAATCCGTGTTTAAATCAGCCCAGGAAAAAAATAAAATGATTTTTCAAAATTTCGGTTTTTTCCGGATATCTCCGTAAATACTCGGAATTTTAAAACTTTCTAAAGGGCATATTGTTAGGCACTTAAATGCGCAATTTTGCCTTAATTTGATCTCTTACGGTTTTCGAGTTTCCCATACATAGACACGAATTCGAGCCACCCTGTCTTGCACACAAGTACACATTTTATACGAAGGAAAACTATTTAATAAACATCACTATTATAAGATCAATAAATAGTAGCATCATTTAATCACATGTTCAATTAAATTAAATAAAATTTTATTTGTTTTTCATGTTTTCTTGTTATTTTTGAATGCAAAACTTTATTTAACTACTTTCTCTATCTATCTATTTAACCTTCTTTGGCCCATCTTTGGACATTCTTTTCTATTCTTTCCTGTTGGTCGCCATCTAAATCCCATGCATAAAGGCTAAATTGTTTTTTTTTTGAAATAAATAGTTTCCAATTTAAATATCACCGTGCATATACATTGTAATCGTAAGTTTAGGACTATATTACACGTTTTATCAGCCATCACGCGGTACGCCGCTGACTAATTTGTTTTTATTCGGGTCCCGAAATAGCAGCGCTCCCAATCGAAATTGGTTTTCTCGATTTTTCGTTATCGCGGAAAGAGCGCGGTGCGTGTCAAAAATTCATGCGTGCTACTTTTAGGCCAATAATAATTATAAATAGCGAAACGGGGTCATCTAGCCGAAAATCTGGCCTAGACTTTCCCTGCGTGTACCGCTTGCGTTTGATAAACTTTCGGGCATCAGGGTCGTATTAAGTAGGCGGCTGGCAACGGATGATAATTTTGACGAAATATATAAAAAAACGGTATTTCTTCAAATTTACCATAATGCATCAAAAGCAAAGCTATCTATTTAGAATAGAAAATTTACTTTCCACGAGGGTTCTTGCGACAAACTGATTGCATCGCGAAGACATGGCGCGATTAGGTGCCCAAATCAATGAGCTTTTGTAGCGCTACAGTACCTAACCGATTTCAGCACCCTGGTACCATCGTATGTGAGGATGTGTAAATATGCACCCCGGAAGACCCCTCATTGAATTGAAGGGTAATTTCCATGTGATCTGACAGAGACACATCGCTGATGATGATAATTGGGGTTAGGAACATTTGTAAATATATTGTCCAGACAATTCGTATCCTCTGTAGCCCCCTTAATTGCTGGATATAGTCCAAAACCGGAGAATATGTCGACAACACTCCGAGATTGATCATGGTCTAAGTTAAACTTAACATTCAAGTCACCAGTAATGGTGTATTTTATGTTAATGGCCAAGCTACTCAGAAAGCTGGAGCCCACTCAGAAAATAAATGGTATATATCAAAGACTCAACACACCTGATCCCAGCAACCTCAAAATACAGCTCTCAAACAACTCCATGGGGCAAAATATTGATAGGCACGCATTATGCTGTGTTTCGTGCATATATGGACACTCCTGCTCATGGAGATGAGTCCTGCCTCTCCTGCAAAATTGGGAAACAAGATTAAAGCTCTGTATAATTGTTATATTTACCTCCGCATCAGACAGCCAGTGAAAAGGTTAATATTATATGATTAGATTCGAGAAATCTCCAGTATTTTAGAACGCAAAGATTGAATATTAAGGTGTAGAATTTCATTATTAAAGTTTAAAGTTGTTAGCATCTGTTACTTCTTTTCCGCTTATTTAAAAATCCTCTTGCAACAGCACCTGTAGGCCAGAACTTTGAAGGACTTGACTGGGTCATTTGATGTGGTCAACTCCTCACACTCACAACTTTCAAAGGTATGCCAAGACATCCTTTACTGTGCTGTCTTTAGATAACCCACTGCGGAAGATCCAGGGTCGATTGCGGACTCCTTGGTTGGTTTTTTTTTTTTTTTTTTTTATGGCAGTGGCACACACACTAAAGGGAGACCCTATGGCGCTCGACGAGCGGTGTGTGTGCGAAGATGTTGATTGACACGGCTCTTGAATATTTGTAAGTTGTAATTAGTGGGAAACAGATGTCCCGGGAGTGAGTTCTACAGTGATGCAGTGCGCCAGATAAAGGAGTTCTTGTAAAGCGATGTTCTAGGTGTTTCCAGTTGTACGACGAACTGGTGCGCTCTTGCCGTCTGTCGTGACGGAAACAGGAGTTGCCAGGGGCGGGGTGAGGCGGACCAAATCCTGGGAACATCTGCCGTGAAAGTATCTGTAAAACAGAGATATCTCGGCTACATGTCTGCGGTGTTCCAGACTATCTAGACTCCGAGTCAACTCCGGGTCGCCGACGAGACGCACAGCTCTCTTCTGAATGGAATCCAGCAGCTTTAGGGTGTGCTTTGGTGCGGCACCCCAGATATGTGAGCAATATTCTAAGCACGGTCTTATTTGCGCTTTGTAGAGCAAGAGCAACTGCTGCGGTGTATAGAGTTTTTTGTTGCGAAATAGCGCACCAAGCTTCTGGGAGGCTGATTTTGCGAGGTTAGCAACGTGGTCATGCCAGGACATATTGCTGTTGACCGAGATACCCAGCAGTCCGATTGACGGGGATGAAGGAATGGTCGACCCTGCCATAATGATGTCAGGGCCCGCTGTATTGGCCCTCTTGGTAAACGTGGCTGCTTGGGTCTTTGCTGCATTGAACTGGACCAAATTTCGGTCGCCCCAAGTTTGAACTTTCTCCAGGTCTTGATTAATTGCTGTAATCTGCTCCTGTCTGCGGTGATGAGTCTCAGTCGCTGGTAAGGGTTTTTCTGATCTAAAGTGGGAAACAAGGATACTGTCATCTGCAAAACTGTAAACTGGATTATTTGTTTCGGTCAGCAGGTCATTAATATAGATGAGGAACAGAGTTGGTGAAAGTATTGCGCCCTGAGGCACGCCCGCGTTGATGGTGAATGTGTCCGAGATGTGTCCATCGACTACAACGTGCAGAGATCGGCTCTTAAGGAAACTGGCAAGCCAGCTGCAGAGAGAGGCTGGCAGTCCGAAGGACGGTAGTTTGTTGAGCAGTCCGTCATGCCAAACTCTGTCGAATGCCTTTGAAATATCCAACGCAATCGCTCGGGACTCTCCGTAGTTCTCAATTGCTCTACACCATATATGAGTGACATAGGCCAATATATCTCCTGTCGATCTCTCTTTGCGAAAGCCGTATTGATTATCGCTGATTATTTTGTTGTTCTCGAGGTACTTGAGTAGTTGCTGATTGACTACACGTTCCATGACTTTGGAGATTATTGGAAGCAAGGCAATTGGACGATAGTTTGAGGGCGTGGTTTTCTTGCCTCTTTTTGGAACAGGTTGCACCCGAGCGACTTTCCAAGAAGATGGGTAAATCCCTTTTCCGTAAGACAGAGAAAAAAGCCTGGAAAAAACGGGTGTTAGTTCGTTGGCGCAGTCCTTTAACACTATGGCTGGTATTCCGTCCGGTCCTGATGCCTTTTGCGTATCTAGATTTTTAAGGATTTTACGAATATCACGCTGATGAAATTTGACTTCTGCCATAGTAGGGTTGATGTTCGATATGGTGGGGAGAGTCTTGCCTTGGGGGACGTCTAAGGTAGAGTGCGAAGAAAACATTTTGGCGAGCATGTTTGCTTTTTCCTTGGCTGTAGTCGCCGTGATGCCACGTTCATCTGTCAAAGGTGGGAGAGACGTTTCTGTAAAGTTGTTACTTACTGTCTTTGCTACCGACCAGAAATTCCTGGAGCCACTGGGGCATTGCAAAAGTTTATTCCTGATCCTTTGATTGTGTTTGTCCTTAGTTTCGTCGATAACACGCTTGCATTCGTTTCTCGCTTCGACAAAATAATTGCGATTTTCAGCGGTCTGATTTTGCTGCCAGTACTTGTAGGCTTGCTGTTTCCTACCCACAGCTCTTTCGCATCTTCTGTCGAACCAGGGCTTTCCTTTTGATGGTAACTTGATGGAATTTGGGATGTATGCTTCCATTCCTGAGGAGATTACTTGCGTGATCTTTTCGCAGCAGACTGACGGGTCGTCAGCGCCAAAGCAGCCGTCGATCTAGGTAGAACTCCCTTAGATCGTCCCAGTTTGCAGAATTGTAATGCCAGATTTTGCGAGGCAATGGTGGATCCTTCTGTATGAGTGGCAATTCACAAACCGTTGTAATAAGTTTGTGGTCGGAAGTACCTAATGGCGGACCAACTGTAACTGTGTACTGGTCAGGATTGGTGGTTAGAAAAAGATCCAGGAGGGCGGCGAATTCGACCCTCTCTAAGATTCGAGTTCTGCTAGTTTGCAAAAGCTTTAGCGTAGGTAGTTTGGGAGATACAATCTTAAGCGGTAAAGCGCCCCTTTCAGTTTTCACTGATATGAGTTTTTAGTAGTTTTAGTACCCTTCTTTCCATTTGGCATCTTAGGAGCAGGTTTAGGAGGCATGTTGGAATGTTGGAGAGCATGGTAACCATTCCATCGTTAGTGTCTTTAAGTATCTCAATTTGCTGCTTATTTACTTGCGTTTGCAGAAAAAGTTCATGTTTAACGAAATCTTTCAGAGATAGTGCAAGGGAATAAAAGAGTGTACTGCTAGAGACCAAGTCCTCAGACCTATTGTTGGAGGCTAGTGAATGGCTAGCATCAACATTGAAACCATCGGTATCTTCACCAGTACCTACAGTATCATCACTGTGAGAATGATCTGTGTTAGTAATAAGAACAACAAGATTGGTTGCAGCCTTGGAAACAATAATAGAGGGTAGCTTAGGTTGTTCCTTTAGTGCTGGAACTACATTTCCCCGTCCCGTGCGTTCGCGACCCACCTGTAGTGATTTCCCTGATGTTCCGGCAAGGTTTTCCAAGATTTTTACTTGCTGCTTAAGTGTGGCAAGTTTATCACCGAAATCATTTCTGAGAGATATATTATTGGCAAGATCGCATTTAATCACCTCAATAGAACTCCGAAGTTCCACCATCTTCCGTTTCAGGTCTGGCAGATCCCTGGCACCTGAGACTCAGTCAGAGTAGAAGAAAAACATTCCTCTGGATCGGCTGGGAACACAGTGTTCTTCATGTGCTAATAGACCAGAGCACTCCTTACAGACTACTTTTCGGCAAGTGCCACAGGGATAGCCAAATAGATCTGATCTCTCATCAATTTCGGGCTTCAATTCACATGTCGTGTCTGAACTCTTTTTCCAGACTCAGTTAAAAATATCGATAACGTGGCCCAGCCCTACACTTCACCGACGTCATTTGGCAACACTGACACGTCACTAGGATTTCAGATTTCAAACTTTTTGTCACAACTGTCAAAGCAGATATTAAAAAAGGCGAAAACTGGTGCTATAGGAAATTTAGGAACGGATTTCTAGCAGAAATGCACTGAATCCTGCAGGTTCTCCAATAGCCGATGAGAAGGAGGCACAGGGCAATGAGAATTCAAAGGTCTCAACACACAAAACAAACCCAGAGACACACAAATGCACAATTGTTTTGATTTTGACAATTATACCCTTTGTGCTTGGACATGCGCATACAAAAACGATTGACAGACTGTCGCCTCTCCTTTTAGTTATTTTCTCTCTGGTAAAACCCACAGCTAACGATATTTTGTATGTAGTTTCTCTTTTTCAATTATCATTTCTTTAAGCTCCTGGAAAAACCAAATAGGTAACTTTTTTACTTTTTAAGAGAACAAAATAAACGGACTTACTGATTTTTAAAACTCTTAGTACTGTCCTGACTATAGTACTATGAAATTTCGGAATTTATAATCGACAAATTTTATGTAAGAAGGTTACGCGCCTATCGTTTCGCTTCATCTCAAAGTGGGTTATTCAAATAGAATCCTACGGTATAGGCTTTGTTATTCTCGCTCAATAATTATACGTACACATGGCTTTGATATTTCGGTTTGTATGGCTTGTTTCGAAATGTACACACATACTTTTAAATAGCCGATATAGGTTTAAAAATTAGCACGAAGTTAGTTAATTTATGTGCATGTGACTGGGATATGTGACTCATCCTTCATACGTTTTGAATGTCACCAAGTAATAACTAAAAATATCATTGCTATAGCGGAATCGATACAAATATAAAATAATATTTCAAAAGTATTTTATCTTCCGCCTATAATAAAACATTATATTTCATTTTATTTTGTTTTGGCCGTTTAAAAAAATATATAATTTTGATAAAATTTTCGTCTGTGGCGCAGGCCTCTGGCGATATATTTTTGCTGCCCGCCCCCCCCCCCCCCCCCCCCATTAAAATCGATTTTTCCGACGCCCTTGGCCCACATTACCAGCCTTGAAGAAACTTATCGGTAACTCGTTAATCTTAAGCCACCTATCGGGTGTAATAGACAAGCTAACATCTTTCAGAGTCCCTTTCACTCAATTAATAATTAATCCATTAATTCCGGAGTGGGGGGAGTAAATTGGCCTCAGCAACGGCTGAATATGTTTGGGGTAGTGATTTGCAGCTTTACTTGTTTTATGTGTTGTTAAATGACAAAAATAAATAAATATTTATAAAATCTTAGAAAATTTAAAATAAAATCGACGTGTCTGATGTGTGTTTTATGCCAGGCTGTTGATACTTGTTTTCAAAACAAATTTGTTTGTAATTACTGTTCGAATGTATTATTTTGTTCTTCTTTTCTAATTTATTTCATTATATAATCTAATATATTTCACTTTTTCAATTACATACACTGAATGTTAGCCTCTTTTTTCTACTATTTTACTTTATTGTTTTAGTTTATCTCTTTCTTATTCATTTGTTTGTTCGAATGTAACATTTTGTCTTTCTTCTCCGATTGATTTG